>VZTL01061581.1:0-11304 GCA_013400535.1 Scopus umbretta
AAAAAAAAAAAAAAAAGAACCTGTTTTAATTTTATGCCTAGCTCTTCCTCTGCAGATCAAATTGTCAAAAATTGCCAACTTGTTATGTTGCCTTGGTCATATTCTGAGTACACATCACTGAATTTTCAAGGAGAAAACAAATACTTATTAACAGAATAATCTTTGGAGTTTCATGAATCACAAATTTTTTAGGAAGCTTTCTGATTTTGGGTTGTGTTGATATTCACATGAGAGGAAAACTTTGGATCACATATTTCAGGCTGACGTTTCTTTTATGTGAGATTTAAGCAGATCATAATTGCTCATGAAACTGTTCTTGAAGCAGCATGAAAGATAAGAACTTCTGCAACCTGACATGCTGATACTAAATGATGATAAAATTCCAGAAGTCTATTAAATGCAAGTGACCAGCAATTCCTAGTCTGAAAATCTACCTTTATGATGAGAAAGGGCTGTTAGTCACAACAGCCATCATCGTGTAGAAGCTGATGGAAGCTCCCTTCTGGGTTATGGATGGTATATTCACAATATTTCCCATTTTCTTCAGGTAAATGTATTCTATCCATGCACCTGTTGGAGACAGCAGAAAATTCCAGAGTATTGCTACGTGCATATGCCTTAATGTCCAGTGAATCAGAATAATGCTACAGCAGTGTCTTGGACGTCAGTGTTTTTTATTGGAGACCTTGTGATTCTTTTAGAAATGCAGCTCATTAAAGATATATATCAGCATGCTGCAAATTCCTGTATTTGTTAGGAATTAGTTTTTCCACAAGGAAGAAATTATTGAAGAACCTATTGTTTGTAGATCTATAGTGTAATAACAGGGAAGACACAAAAAACTAGTCTCGAAGAAAAAAAAAAATGTTGTTTTGATTTTCTGTTCATCTGCAGACATAGCAGTAACTTTTAAAGAATTCAGATTAGAAATAGTAGCAGGTTCTACGCAGGTTGTTAACACCATGTACAGTATCAGGAAAAAGGTATTCTTGAAAGCTTCATAAAACTTTTAGAAATTATGTACTGATATTTAATTGCTTCATGCTGGCAGTTCTTTCAAACTTTATTTATTACCTAAGGAGATGACACAGGATATCCAATACACCAAAACCACTTTCTAAGACATGAAACAGAAAACTGAACTTCTTTCCTTGATTGGTTTTTACTCACAGAAGAGTATGAAAGAAAAGTAATAAAGAAAGAAAATATGATGATCAGCCATTCAAGATTACTTCTGCTAAAGACACAAATCACAAGAAAGAAATGGTTGGTGGTTATTAATGGCAAAAATATTAGCATCATATGGAAAAAGCTTGTAAAGGAAAACAAGCATTAGTGTTGGCCATAAAAATAACAATAGTAACCACAAACAAGTGTTTATAAGTATGACAGAAATATTACAACTGTAATAATTACATGTGTACTTTACAGTTAGAAATTCTGATTCACTCATACTGTATTTAATGGTTTTATTCCTAAGAATTTTGCTGATCTAAATCTACTCCAACACTGCTATGATGCCATAAAAATGGGTGACTCGGATTCAGACCAGCAAAATTCTCAGGAATAAGACCATTAAGTACAATGTTCTTATTGAGTACAGGCCTCACATGAAACAGCCGCTAAAAATAATGATTTTACTACACAATTATGTCTTACTTTAGACAATCAAAGCTTATTGTAAATTGATTCTTTGGATAAACGAGAATTAGACACAGGTGATTATGACCAGCTTTGTAAATCTTTAAAATAGTTGCAAAGCATTTGTAATTTCAGTGCAAACTGGAGTCACAAGGTCTCCCTGCAAAGGATGAGTAAGGGAAGACTCTAGCATAAGCATAGTGCTCCAGACATGTATCAATATGGAATCTAGGGCTGTTTAGACTTAAAATATTAACTGTGATTTGCCCAAATTTATTCTTCAGTGATTATTCAATCTCTGTGCACCTGAACAAGAATAATCACTATTAAATGTATACAGCATCATCAGCAACAAGCATAGTTATTCTGACTAGGAACTTCAACCTCGTCCTGTTTCTGTTTGGCTCAGTTCAAATCTGAAGTAAATACTATTTCAGCTGTAGAAATACTACTTCAGCTGTAGAAATAACTAGTTTGGTGAAGCTATACCACTTTACTACACCGAACTGCCCTTATAGAATGAGTTACAAAACTGTGAAAGAACAGTGAAGGATGTTGGGACATAGAAGGGGTCACCTTGGTGTGAGGTGATTTGCTTGCTTTATGATTGCAAAGTCCCTCGTCATCAGGTAACTTCTTGAATTTGTTTCTGCTTCGCTCTGTGCTAAGTACCATGTATGGCAAAGGTCTAACTAATAAACATTAGCTCTTTATCTTAACTGGGACTGGAGGAGGCAGTTCTGTAACTTTAATAACTAACAGGTGAAGACAGTCAGAAAAAAAAAAAAAAAGATAAAAAAAAAAGAAATCAAAACAACCTGTAGCTGGAAACCCGTGCAAAGTGTAATCTGACAGCAGTACAAAATGGACAAAAATAACTTCAAATTGACCCAATGCAGGGAAGGAAGCATAATTTTCATTAGGTTTCTTTTTAAGGGGCTGGGGTGGGAAGTTAAGTCATTTGTATTTTCCCCTGGAGAAGAAATGAAGATTTTAGGATGCTGATGTATTTTCAACTGTTCTCTCCTTTTTTCTTTTTTTTTTTTAAGAAAATAGGGGGACCGGTGACTATAACAATGAAAAGAAAACTAAAGAAAACTAGGAAGCTTTTGTGTAATAATTTTAACTGTAATGTTATTTTTTTCCCCTGTATTACTTAAATAACTTGGATTAAATTGTTTGTAACTGAACTAAGAATAGTTGTTTATTTTACTTTGTTTAAACTGATTAAACTAACATTACTTGGACTAACAAATTCTTGGATAAATATGGATTGTATGCCCCTCTTGCAAAATTCTTCTGCAAGAATATAAAATAACCTTTAAAATGACAACTACTCCAAGAATCTCAAACTGAGCTTAATGCATTCGTATATACATTCATTTTCATAGAATTCAGGCTCAAACCATGACACAGTTGAGCTTTAGTTACTGGAATAACTGATGTGGTGAAGGTATGCAGTTATGTACCAGAGAACAGCCAATACAGAGCAGCACAACATGTGCTTTCTTTGTGGGGAGAGGAGAGGGAAAAAGGATCACAATTTGAATTTCTCTTACTGGTTTGTTCAGTAGTTACATGCAGCTTGGTATCCTTTCCAGTTTTCTGTAAAGGTGATGTATATTTTATTAAAATGACTATGGCTAGACAGCAGATAGGAAATCTGTCTGGAAACTGGGATGAGGTGGAGCCCTGCAGGGGGATATATAAGCAACAAGGCTTCCTTAGGGGAAGGAAAGGCACAGAAAGGCAGAAATGCAGAACTTGAGTTATGAGGAACAGGGGAATTTTCTGCAGGAGGACACAGATCCAGATCTCACAAATCAAAATGGCTTTGCTCACAAACCCAGATAATTCTGTAGAGCTTTTTGCAACTGAAGAAACAGCAGAAAATTATTGCAGTAGCAAGAAAAATGGAGAAAATCAGCTAACCTGGACATATCTGAAAGGGCATAGAAGTATTTATTTTTAAGTTATTTTATTTAATTGGTATCATCCAACAGAGTTTCTCTACTTACATTTCTAAATTTATTTATATGTATGGATATAAATAAAAGATTAAGCTGAACATATCAGTCAAACTGGGTGGAAACTATTATGGTAAAATGTGCTGCTACTAGAATTTGAAACAAGTTGGAAAGCAGAGATTGCAACATGGCAGCACAGAAAACCATATGTCATTCTGCTAAGGAAAGTATCAATGAGAACCAAAACCCTAGAACAAATCTATAGCTTATTTTCAGTTAGCTTACAGCATTTCCTACTCAACTGCAAAAGTTAGGAAACTCAAGAAGCACATATTATTAAATTAAATTGTCAGAAGTTACACATAGTACATTGCTGAAGAAACAGATCTGTAACAACACATAAACTGAAGAGACCACATGGATAAATTAATCACAGCTAAAAAATTAGTCCGAGCTCTAGGATTCTCAGGTATGCTCGCAAATTGGCAGGGGAGAGAGAGGCCTTGAGGAAAGTAATCAGTTTCTGGGTGAGGAAGGAGGTGAAAAGGAGGAGTGAGGAAAAAACTGTGATAAACAGCCCTGCAGACACCAAGGTGGGAGAAGGAAGAGGGGGGAGGAAGAGCTCCAGGAGCCCAAGCAGAGATTCCCCTGCAGGCCATGGAGAAGACCATGGTGAAGCAGGTTGTCTCCCTGGAGCCCATGGAGGTCCACGGTGCAGTGGATATCCACTCTGCAGCAGGTGGACAAGCCTTGAAGAAAGCTACAGCCTGTGGAGAGCACACCTGGAAGCAGGCTGCTGGCAGGGCCTGTGGCCCATGGGGGATCCACACTGGAGCTGTCTGTTCCCGAGGACTCTACCCTGTGGAAAAGATTCATGCTGGAGCAGTTCTTGAAGAACTGCAGCTTGTGGGAAGGACACACACTGGAGCAGAGGGCAGCAAACTGCCTTTTGGTGGGCTGCTGGTAAGGGAAAGAGTTTTCTACCCCCCAACATCTTACCCAAAAAACAAAGTTACCAATAAAATTGCCAAAAAAATACATTTGCTGGGATATCTCATGAGAAAAAAAAATAATCTATGTTATTTAATATTTTGACATTTGCTACAAGGTGAATGATGCATGTGTAATGTTTTATGACCACACTACTTCATTTTAACAAATATGATGATAAAGGTAATAAAGACAAAAGGACTAACCTGCTTATATAAATCCATAGATTGTCACACAGAATTTGTAAATAATTTTACATAATTAGGGCATATCTGCTAAATATGATGACCTGTGAGTTCAGGAATTCTTAAAGAATATCCATGAATCTTACAGTTCTTAGAGGCCTTAATTTTAAATGCCTACAGTATTGCTTTTGGGTAAGATAGTGATATTTTGATCACAACAGAGTTCACTATAGTCGTGGTATGACTGAAGTCACTTTGAATCTGTGCTAAGGAAGCACTGATAACTGTGGTCTAAATAACATCGCACTGTAAATATTATGTTTGTCTAATCAGTATACATGCTAGTTCTTTTTTTCCCCTATGTTTAAAAGCTCTAAAGGAAGGCACTGTACTTTCTGATGAGATTCTGAATTTATTTTCACTTTTTTAAAATTAAAACAGAAAATATATTGATCAACAGACCATAACTCCAAATGGGGCTTCTGAAATGTGCTGGTAAAATGGTATTTATTCAGTTTGGAACTCTAAGTATTCACAAAACTGTATTCTTAATGCAAATTTATATATTAAACATCCACTTTTGTATACTATTTTAAGAAGAGGAACAGTTATAGAGTATTATGTTAATTCAACCAATTTTTACAAAGTAATATAACCCGGAGGGCTTTAACATTATGCATCAGCTACCTGTAAGATATATTAAAGCATGTTAGATGATCAGCTTGCAGTAAGGTAAAGATTACCACATGCTATTAATTCATTGAACTTTGGCATAAATGTTACAATTTGATTTGTACAGAAAGATTTGATATGTATAGAAAGACAAAAAAAATCTTATTGTTGATACCGTTATAAATCTTACTGCAACATTTAAAAATTTTAATAACACAGGTTGAGATTGGAGTTACTTTGACCATGATTCAGAGCTCAGACCTACGGTTCAGTTATGCAGTCCTAAGAAGTATTGTTTGCTGAATTTCAGAAGCAGTCAGTGAGGGATGGTGCAAACAGTCTTCCCAATGCAAAGAAGTAAGACTCTTGCATTATGCTTTAGGCTAAGTTTCACAGCCTCCTAACTATCACGAATGATGGACATACACTAGTCCATCAGCATTGTCATGTTAAACTGCCATAACTTGACTGTGTTTGAAATCTGAGAACTGGTATTAATAGGAAGATAGTGTATGAGTAGATGCACACAGGGAGATGGTACAGTGAAAATGAGATAGGAAAATGTGTTTTTTTAAACAGTATTCTAAGGACAATAAAAAATTATTAAAAGCTAATTATTACACAGACTATAGATAATCTGTTAAACAAAACAAATAACAGACTGAAAAATAGAATCTAGGCCACTTGTTTTCATCCTGGTTTTGCCAAAAGTCTAAATACTTATTTTCTTGTAATGTACAAGGGTATTCAAACTGCCTTTCAGGTAAGGAAAACTACTTACAGGTTTTAATAGCATAAAATACATTTTGCCAGCATTCCACTGCTGATTGTGCCATTGATTGTGCTCATTTCCTATGAGTTTCCATGGTACCTAGAAAATGTAACATTTCCAAAGTCTCTGAAGAATGTCCTATACTAATACATCAGTGAACACTACCAAATGACTCCAGTCTACACATCGTGGCTGTATCATTTAATGTATCATCAGATGCAGGATCTCCATTTCATAAGACAAGAAACAGCTATTTGAAAGTTATTAAACTGTTAGCAGATAATACAACTGATACTTAGGCAGAAGCTTATGAAATGATCTTTTGTGCAGTAGGAATGAATGAATGTATGTATGTAGGAAGGAATGAATGAATATTCAAGTCCAAGCTGCACTGGTATTGTAGGAAATGTTGGTCCCTAAAAAGTTCCTTGATAATTTCAGTCTTCGTTAGTGTAACAGATGGAATATCATCACTGATGACTACATGGAAAAAGCTAATATTGAAAGGGAAAGAAATGGAATTTCCAAGCTTGTATGGCTTTATTTCAGCCAGTAAATGCAGCACCACAACCCACAGAAAGTACTGAAAAATACTGACTTGGTGTATAGGTAGTATATAAGCAAATGGATTAAAAGGGAGACAGTTATTAAGTTTGAAATATAACTTGGGCAGAAATAGGATTATCCACTTACAGAATGGATAAAAAACTTTGTACTTAATTTAAGTTTAGGTATCATGATAAACAATTGATTAAATTAGTGATGTTCCTAAACAAACATCCTTCTTTCCCTAGGTTGTTTAAGCTTTAAATACAGAAGAGGTATTACATTTTCATTTTCTTGGCTTTTTGTCATCTTTGAAGAAACAACAACTTTGTCTCTGCTTACTTAATTCTGTCCCAGTGGCAAGTCACCTTAAAATTTTACTGAAAGGGAAAAAAAATCAGATATGAGAGAATTCTGAGCTAGCGTAATACTAATATAGTCATCCACACAACATGAACACATATAAGGATGTGTGTATGTAATGCCATTTGGGTCTACTCTGGGTAACAGAACCATTTAACTTCTCTCCTAAAAGAGGAACAAATCTGAAGGGCCCTCTGGCCATGTGGCTGCAATTTAGTATTGAGTTGTCAATATAACCACCAAGCAAGCCTGCATTGGGGAAGAAGAGGCTATAGTACATCAAAATAATTTCTGGCTTCAGTTTTGACTTCATTTACACATCACTACACAATAACATATTGTTACCTAAAGGAGTGTAGGGAATGTGTGGGTGTATGGATGAGTGACTGGGCTACTGAAGGACTTTGAAATATCCACATGGGCTTGCAGCTTTCCTGCTGTAATTGTTCCTCGGCTCACCCAGAAAGCTGCTTTTTATTTCTAACTGCCTACAATCTTACCCCTCTAAAATCAGTCTTCCTACTAAAATACTGTCACGTCCCAAAACTGTACAATCTACTTTTAGCTCCTTCTAGTTAACTTAAGAGTTTGTCCCAACTCCATATTAGTGTAGCTGAATGTGCCATAAAGAACGTGAAGGAGCCCCAAAATATATGCAGGTTTCTATGGATCAGATGACTGGTGAGAGTATGCTAAACAGTGCTCATATGTGCTCCACGTTTTGCATATGTCATAGGGTATAAATCTGCATATTCTCAACAGCACTAATTACCTACCATTTAAGGTCACCCTTCTGCTCTCTACTTACTCTTAAGTCCATTTATTTACCTTTTCCTTCTAGTCACAATATTCTTACACTCCTATTTCATAGTCTTAATGAGTGAAGTCCACCATGATTCATTTTAGGGTTAAAAACAAAATAAAAAAATCTTTGATGCCTGATTGAATTGCTTGCACAGAATGTCTCAATTGCATAATAAAACAGAATTGCAGCTGGCTACATAAACTGTTCTGGCCTGCAACCTGTGATACTACAGCAAAAATATTCTATGATATTGTACGTAGAAGCTGTTCACATATAGGTGAAACAGGTTATAACAATCTTCTTCAATAAGGCGAGGAGACATGCCCCTTACATTTTTCCAACTATTCAAAGGAGAAAAGTTCCTGAGATTAATTTACAAAGACCAGGATTTGTACAGCTCATGAAAAGAAAGAAATCTCCTAGAATCAATTAAAATAACCTAGATACATCTATGTTACCTCTTTTTGCATGATTCATTTCAAATAAACAGCTGATCCTTGATGAACAAGAATGTCACAGAGCTCTCATTTCTATCTCAAAAGAAAGGCAACACTATTTGCTGACACTGTAACACTAGTTCTTTTTGTGCAGTGACAATAGCATACACAGGGAGTCAAAAAGTTTTCAGATTCTTTTTATTAATATTCGTAATAGCTGAATTGGAGTTAACAGTCTTGGGGAAAAAGCAGAGTTGATCTTTCAAAGAAAAAGACAAAAAAAACCCCAAATCCTTTACCTTTACCTATTGCCTGATCATGAAAACTATGAAAAACTCTACAAGCTCCAAATAGTTATGATTTGCATGCCAATATAAAGTGAATACAAAGTTGGAATAGAACTTAATTAATGGTCTGAGCTCTGCAATATTTAGAAACAATGTCATAGGAAATTTCACAGGGACACCCAGATTATTATTGCAATGTTATGTAGATGGAAGGAAGCAGAACTCAAGCTATCTCTGTAGTCTTCATTATAAAGTTAAAAATCCAAGATTTTTTTTTTTACTTGTAGATATGAGAAGAATAGCGTAAGGTATTTCAAAGACATTTGGTGATTCTGTATCAAATATATATAAAACACAATATCACTTCCTATCTCTTAAATCCAACACCCAACTTGCACATTCTTTCTTTGTTTGGTTTTGTTTGTTTGTTTGTTTTTTTGTTAACCAGTTACCCCACACATGAGGCATTATCAAAATGGAGTATCAGATACTGGACTGTGACCTCTCTGCACTGATTTCTTTCATTCATTTTACATGTTTAGATCGTAAAATCTTCAGGGTAAAGATTGTCTCTTTGGACACCTGCTGCATACAGTGGAGCTACTATCTCATATCAAGCCCCATCTGTTATTGTCATTTGTATTCCAAAACAGAGCTTGAAATGGTAATTACAAACAACATTAGTCAGCTTTCATATTTCTGCTAGAATCAGATACTAGGAGAGTAAAGCGTGAAAGTCTGCCCTCACAATTCTGCAGTATGCACAGGAATCAGTGACATTTTTGTATCAGAGAATCAGGATATGTTCTCCTTCAGAGATGTGTGTAGATATGTGTGTGAGTGTCCAAAATCCATTTTATAAGTGATTACAGCAAATCAAATCCAATCACTATCCTTCCTCCTGTTCTACAAAAAGCAGCTCTTCTCCTGCCGCCTCTTTTTACTGGGAAAACAGCCAGGCCTGCTGGATGCACAGTCTGTAGGAACATGCCATTTCGAATCACAGCCAAAAGGGGCACGGCCAGGTTGGCATGTTAGTGAAAGGACGTGCAATGCTGGGGAATCGGGGACTAGAAGTGCAGAGGCAGAGTACACACACCAAGCAGAGTTTTGGCTTGACACTGCAACAGCAGATGAAGCTCTGTCTTGGACTAAAGCTACATTTCCATTTTCAAATCTTTAAGCGTGAACCAAACACCTTCTGTCCTGCATAATCATTCATTTACTCAGGCTTACCCACTCTCATGTATTTATGGGTTATAAAGCCATAAAAGTATTACAGAGGTCATCTATTGTGACCTCCTGGAAAACTTCCTATTTAAACTTTCAAGAGAGGTCGGAGGAAGGGGAAAGACCCCTCTATTTCAAATTCTCCATGAAAGAGGGACCACACACTGTGTGGTAGATTGTTCCAAAGGCTAACTGATAAAAGGAGAGAGGAAAAGGCTTCTTTGCTTCTGGTTTGAACTCACTTGGCTTCAACTTTCAAATACACACTTCTGATATATTGAAAATCCTTTATCAAAGCTATATTTTCCTAAGAGATAATTATGGACTTCTCACTCATTAACATTATCCTCCTTAAGCCTAGTAGGGTTATTTCTTTGATCTACGACTTTGGTGAGTATTTTCCATTATTTTGGAGATGATAATTTCAACACTCAGAAAAGCTTATGTCCTGGTTAAAAGATCTATCTGTCATTTGAAAGAAAACATTTTGAATCCATGCAGGCTAAGAATGATCTCACATTCACCCTTCTTTCTTATTCATACAAGGGATGCTTGCATTTTAGCAAAACAAGAATAACATGATTGAGAAGCCGCATACTAAAAGTGAGAAAAGTATATTAAAAAATAAGAACATTCTCTGTGTTTTTTAATCACCATTATGTTACCATTACAGTTACAGCAGTTCTACCATCTTCTATGGAAAAAAAATCATCCCCTAAAGATATTCTTAATTCACCAAAACATTGGATAAAGTGCAGTCTATACCAAAAAAGTGTTTCAAAATTGGTAAAAAATTCAAAAGATTAATTTTCTGAATGTAGATGATAATTTTTATATTTATGCAAATATGTCTGGTGATTGAATATTGCTTCAAAAGTTATCACATGTAAGTAATAATTTTGATTTAAGACTATGTTACACCCCCCCCATTTTCTTCAATTCACCTTTCTTCCTTCTGTGTGCAAAACATTGCTGTATTATTCAACAATTATTCAATAATTTAATCACTGCCAGTTTTGTTCCCTATTCACCTAATTTGGAAAGCACAAGCCAAGGCTTTGGCACCCTAGAGCTGGAGGACCACAGGGCAAATGCAGCAGCATATTTACAGCTCAAGAACATATAGAGTATTTCAGAACATTTATTCAACAGTCAGCTAAAACTCTCCCATGAACAATACACATAGAATTCTTTCATTGGCAAAAACAAAAGGAAACCATATAACTTCCTTTATTCTCATACTTTTTATCTTCCATACACAGTATGTCAGCACAGTAGTAGAAACTGAATATAGCTTTTAGTTTGGTTGTCAGTATTATTCACTCAAACCACAGTTCAAAAATGCTACAGTAACACATCTAGATAGTTTAACCATCTGCAGTTTGAATTAAGAATCTAATACTGTCCTA
>VZTL01061582.1:0-26512 GCA_013400535.1 Scopus umbretta
CAGGGTGTTGTTCCAGTAGTTGAGCTCCCTCTCACTCTCCCTGGTAGTCCTCAACCTGCTCAGCTCCTCCCGGAGCTCTGTCACCAGGCAGAGGAGTTCCTCCACCCGGGCACACCTCACACACTTGAACCACTGTTGTCAGATACGCCCTGCAGTCTGCCAGCTGGGTGGCAGCATGCACCCACTGGAGCTCTGTCTGGGAGGCTGCCTCAGTGGTAGCTGGTGCGGAGCTGGGAGACTCCTTGGTTTTCCGTTGGTACTGCCGACCAAACTCCAATGCCCTGTTTGCATGCCCTGCCTGTGCGAACTTCCATGCAAACTGCCACGCCAAACCTTGGCGGAGATGCGGAGTCCTGGTTGCCCCCCCTGGTTGCCAGTGCTCCTGGTTGCAGGTGCTCCTAAGGCTTCCTTTTATGGGAGAGAGGGGTGCCACTGTCAGGGCTGGCTCTGCTCACACCTCATCAGCAGCCCTCTGACAAGCTGCCTTCCCCCAGAGGTCCCTTAGCTTTTACCCAGCTCAGGAAAGCTCTGGAAAAGCCCCTTCTTGCTGCAGCTTCACTCTCTGGTGCAGATGTGCCTGCTCCGGAGCTGTTCGCTTCAGCAAATGACCATTACTGGTGTTTTCGCCTCATTTAAATGTGGTGCTGTCAGGGTTGGCCAGAAGGAAAGTCGCAAGGATTAGGGTGTCTAAAAGAGAAGAGTCTAATAGTAGATACCATTCAGCTGCAGAACTGATCATATCAGCTGTGCAGTCTGAACAATATCCATGTCCAGTGCCTTGAGCGTCTGGGTTTTCATGGTTAGACTATTGCTCTCTCCCCAAGCAAAATATTTAAAACGCGGAAGTTAAAACGCAGAATGTAGGTGAAATCTGGAATGAGCACCAACAGTTTTAAATTAACAGGCACAAGATAATGTGCTGTATGACCCAAATATCCACATACGGGAAATGTAGATGTTTTGAAAGACTCTGATGAAACTAAGGAAAACCTGACCTGTTGAAAGCTTCATCTTCATCCTGCCCTATTTGAATCATTCTACCAAGCTCTTAGCCAAGCCATTTTATAGAAAATGACATTATCCAGATATTGTATTGCAAACCCATCATGTCTGCAAAAACCTACCTGGTTGTAAATCAAAACCTTTTTCAGGCAGTGGAAACAAGGATAACTTGCTTCAAGTGATGGAAAAATAGTATACACAGGAATCTGATAATGCCAGTAGTAGAGGTCACATCCATTAGGATAATTTTAATTGATTTGTATAAACATAGACACTTCTCCAAGTAAAATCCAGTAATAGATGTTGCAAAGCAAGCCATCTCACATGAATACCTGAGTCTTTGATATTTTCTGGAAATAAATCAGGCCAGGAAATCAAACTGGAAACAAATGTGTGAGAAGATTATTTGAGAGTGTATACCAGAGTGTGTACAGGTATCTTCTTTTTCTCTAGGTCACGCAATATTCAGTAATACTGCATGTTGTAATACTGGCAGTACTGTCACTTAGTAGCCTCACAGTAGCCATGTTTGCACTAGAATTTTCTGCTGTCATGGTTTTCTAGGGCTATCAGTAGTTATAAAAGATACATAGCATTTGGAGAACAGCGGTGTGCTGTAGCAGCAGTTCAGCTCCTGAAAGAGTTCCTGAAGAAAGAGGAACTCCTCTTCATGTGAGACATATTTTTGCACATAGATGTTTCAGTACTGCATGTCATGAAGAGTTGTCACCAGTAGATATGACCAATTTTAGACACATTTGACTGCTGCTAAGTCAATTGCTTCACAAACTCCAAAATAAAGTTAAGGAAGGTGGTATTAATAAGCTAAATTAATCGGGGAGGAGAAAAATCTTCTTACCATGAAACTAATCAGGAACAAGCATGCAAGCCATGTCTTACTCTCAAAGACCATTTTGTTTTATTTTGTTTAAAGAATTGCAGAAGACTTGTGGAAAAGATACCAACAGATGATGAGAATTGTCATTTGAGTTCCTAAAAATGAAATTATGTAGGTCAAGAGCTAGGGGGAGTTACAAAAAAACCTGCAAAAGTATAAATGCTATATCACTTTTTCCTTCTTCTTGCTTAAACTATTTTTGATGCATTTATCTCAAAATGTGAAATATTATGACATTTTCTTCTACAAATCCAATCTACAAATCCAATAGGAAGACAATAGCTGGAAATCTGATGAGTTTGCTGCACATTTGAGAGCTGATGTGATATGGAACAGATACATCTGGTGAGCCTATGTATCCTGTCTGGAAATCCTATGCCATAGTGCAACATCATTGTTTTTAAAATGGCCTCATATGCAAAGTTTCAAAACACAATTCATGCAATCAATATAACAGCACTGGCATGTCTACTGGATGTTTCCAAGCACCCTTTCCTGGAATCAGCTTGTCACTGAAACAACACAGATGTGTAGATACATCTTTATTCTCCTCCAACCCA
Organism: Scopus umbretta; assembly: GCA_013400535.1. Classification (NCBI taxonomy): domain Eukaryota; kingdom Metazoa; phylum Chordata; class Aves; order Pelecaniformes; family Scopidae; genus Scopus; species Scopus umbretta. Next base: position 2,461 of record VZTL01061582.1, read on the forward strand.
TTATTAAATACTGTAGCAATGACATTAAAATAAATGACATTAAATATATTAAATGGCATTAAATAATGTCAGTGCTACCTGACAATAATGGCTATGGGGAAGGAGGCACTAACACTTCTTTGATATCTCATATTCCTTTGATATTCCTCACAGGCTTTTCTTAACAACCCACTTCTTCAAATTATGAAGCTTGAGGAGTCTCTGCATTTAGACAGTCATGCAAGTGTGACACTCATCTTTGCCTTCCTCTCCCTGTGCTATATTCACTTGTCAATGCTGTGCTGATTTTGGCTAAGACAGAGTTAATTTTCTTCATAGTAGCTAGTATGGGGGTATGATTTGGGTTTATGCTTGAAACAATGTTGATAACACAGGGATGTTTTTGTTAGGGCTGAGCCCTGCTTACACAGAGTCAAGGCCTTCTCTGCTTCTCACTCCACCCCACCAGCGAGCAGGCTGGGGGGGGCACAAGAAGTTGGGAGGGGACACAGCCGAGACAGCTGACTCCAATTGACCAAAGAGATGTTCCAGGCATATAACATCACGCTCAGCATGTAAAGCTGACAAGTATTTCCTGCCATACATCAGAGTAATTGGACTTTCTATTTTATAAATTTTATATAAATCTTTTAAAAGTGGTTTCATTGGGTTTTTTTCATTTTTAGCTACTGCAGATGAAAAAGCTGATACACTTAGTCAAATTGAAATATATATTAGATACACTGAAAAGTGATGCACTATAGATAGTTCTTGATTTTTCCATTCTAGCACCAAGATGAAGTACATCTAATTCAGTGGAAACTACAGAGTGGTTCCTGAAAGGTCAGAACAACTAGACTGATAGGACAGAGGTTAATGAAAAGGATATGATCCATGCCTGTAGTTAAGGCAAGAATTTTAAAAGTATTTAGACAACTTAGCTACTTTCAAGTCACACCTAAATATTGTATTCTTTTTGAAAGCACATTGGTGGAATACTACTTTACTGGATACAGATACTTTAACATTTCTGATCTTTAGTCAGCATCACAAAACCAGACTTTTCCATCAGAATTCAAACTTCTTTTTACTCTTCTCACTGGCTGTTTTCAAATTAAGCTGACAGAGGTTCCTCTGAAGTGAAAGAACAAAGTTGTGAATTCTTCATCAAATGGACATCAGGGGAAGAGAAAGCAAGTCTATCTCCTAGGACAACTTCCATAATTAAAGATTTGATCTATGACTCCATTCAAAGAATAAAGTTCTAGACAAGCATGTGAATCAGGTATGATCATAGCTCAATAAATAGTTACACATCTAATAGTGAAAACATGCATCTTAGGCTTAAACGATACAGGGTATGGGAGTTACACTGCTGAGTATTGCAGCATCTGATTTTTAAGGGATTGACCACTGACCTGGTAGCATGATGATTACAGTACTCACCAGAGTGTGGAAAAGAACTTGGATCACCTTTCTCCCCATCCTAAGGACTACGAAGTCATTCCCTATGAACTTACCAGAACCACCACACTGCAAGGGAAGATTCCCATGGCCTCGTGTTGAAGCTTTTATAGTGTTGAAGTTGTTATACTGTGGAGTAGATTAATATTTGATGGACAGAGGGAGAATGTGTGAGTATGTGTTGTTTGGGGATCAGAACACAAATTGCCAAACCAGTTCCTGATGTATATTCATGAAGCTTTCGATATTTTGATGTCAAATTTTGATATTTTGAAGAAAATGACTGGAGATTCCAGATCTGATTCTAACTAGTAGAAAGAGATGACTGAGAATAGGCAGATGGAAGGCAACTTGAGCTAGAGTGACCAGAAAATGAATACACTCATGATCTTGATGAAAAGGAGGGAGGCTAGCAGGAAGGGAGGGAGAGAGAGATAGCATAATGGAAAACAGCATAGTAAGAAAAAGTGGACTTCAAGAAGGCAGGCTTCTGTAAATTCAGAGAATGGTTTTAGGGAATTTCTTATGGGAAAAAGTATCAGAAAAAAAAAAGCATTTAGGAAGACTCTTTTTTTTTTTTTAATTGATACTAATTGCACAAGTACAAACTATTCTAGTGCAGGGAAAAAATAGAAATACGATGAAGAGATTAAGCTGACAAAATTATGAATACTTTATTGACCTCAACGATAGTAAGGCAGTATGTAGAAGATAGAAATGTCAGTTTACTAATGATGACTACAAAACATAACTCAAGTATGTAACATTCAAAACATAAAGAACAAGAAAAAGAAATATTAAGTTACATTTAAGATTGTGATGGTTGTATGTATATATATACCAATAATAATAGGAACATCATCTAAAATGACAGTTGACCAAGAGGCATGGCTATGACTATATGATGTATAAAATTTAGCTGCTTCAGTCTCCCTTAAAAAATAATCTGAAATTAAAAAGTGACAATTAATGAAGCACAGTTAATAAAAAACAAAAAATACAATATCAGCCTAGGACTGAGAATATAGAATAGTTCGGGAAATCAGATACTTTAGGCCATGCAGACCATGTACCTCATCCTAAATTACTGAAAGGTTCAACTACAGCAATATGAAGGCTGTTAGTAATGATCTCTGGGAATATAAAGAATGGGATTGGTACTGAAGACTGGAACAGTGCAGATGGACTGCCCATCTCTAAAATGAGATAAGCATTCTAAAAGGAGGAACAAGAGAATTATAGATCAAGCAGTTTAATTTCAGAGCTCAGAAAACTACTGAACCAAATGATCCAACAAACTATTTGTAACCTGGAACATAACAGAAAACTGAGTGGCAGCCAGCACGGATTTGTCAAGAGCAAATAATTTCCTTCTATTATAGAGTAGTAGGCCCTGTGGACAAAGTAGAAGCAATAGAGATATATTTTTTACATTAGAAATCTCTTAACATTGTGCACATGGCATTTTCCTAAGCCAGTTAAAAAGACACATTTTAGAAAAAAATGATACAGTGTCAGTAAAAAAAGGGTATCAAAGATTATGATTCACGGATAAAATCAGAATGATCATCTGTTGTTGTCCTCTTCAAGATTTCCCTTTGTGACACAGATGATGGAATGCTTAATAAGTGAGTGGGAACCAACACAACCGCAAAAGTTTCAGTGAACAGGAAGACACAATAAAATTGTCTTGAAATGCTAACAAAACTGAAAAAAAGAATAGATTCATATTTAGACATCAAGGGAGGTAGTTATCCATTATAAAACCAATATGGGGACAAAACTGGTCATATAAAAATTTTGCAGAAATAAATTTGGTGTCACAGTAGATGGAAAGACAAATATTAGTCTATGTTCAGAATTGCAATGTTATATCATTGCTAAACAAGAAAAGGGGACAGGAGGATAAACCATTAGACACATGAAGTCATCCTTCTGCTCTATTACTTCTAAGCCCTCAAAGGACAAGTTGGAGATCATGTGCAGGGGAGAAACATGGAATGTAGAGGTTTAAAAAACTTTATCCATGAGGGAAGACTGAAGCTTCTAGCCTACATCAGGCTACAGAAGAAAGTGGAGACAAATCATTAATCTCCTAATAAACAGAAGGTTACTGTAGTAAGGAACAGAATAATCTCTTTTCCTTGTCCAAGATGAGGAGCATAAGAAGTAATAGGCACAAATGAAAGCATACTTAGATTTAAATTGGAATAATGGAGATTTAGGTGGCTTTTTTTAAATATCTTCTGTGGCTATAGATTTCATCTGTGAACATTTTTAAGAACAAGCTAGACAAGTGACATATTTGAAGTGACATATTTGATCTCAACTACAGTGGGGGAATGATCCCATGAGGTCACTTCCTGTCATACGCTTTCCTACAAAGAAGGGAGGTTGCCAGGGAAAGTGAAGGTGTAATATACACCACTGCTAATTTGTGCTTTGACTATTCTTTGAATAAATGGAAAACATGATCCAGCAGGACTTTGCTTATACTGCAACAAAAGAAGATATTGTTTTAATAAATGCCTATGGAGAAATATTACATTTATAATATAAAGGAAAACAACAAGCAGCAGTATTAATTTGGCTTTATTATGTTTTCTATTTCCACTTTGCCATGCCTCACTACCTTATTAGCAATGTAAAGATAGGAATACAGAAGTGCTCATTTTATCATGACAGCATTCAGTTTTGAAACTAATCTAAAATAAAACCCAGGGTATGCATAGAAAACTCAATTATGAAACAAAAGGCATCCAGTATGAAATTAAGGTAGTACATTCCATGTTTTATGTTCTGGCATTGTAGATTATTACAGGGTTTTTTTGCTGATAAACCTCAAAAAGCTCACATAGCCAAGAGCAGCTCTAATGGACTGAATCTAAAATTATTCACTTTCATCTGCTGAAACAAATTGGTTTAATATACAGTTGTTTGTTGTCAAATACATTAAAAACACTTGTGCCAAACAAAATTATAGGCTGTGTTTGTTGTTTGCTTAGTATATTTTTGGAAGGTGGGGGAATGAGAGAAGGAGGAAAGACAGTGGGTGGAGTTTTCCCTGCACTTGCCAACATCAGACTAGATAGCATTAAGAAGATGTAACACACACAATATGCATGCAATGTGTCCGAGTTACACAGGCGTAAAGCTTTTTCCTTCCATTTTTAAATGTTTGACCATGTGTAACTAAAAAGTTCTAACCTGTTGGGCATTGCAAGATAGTATGCAAATAGGCCAGCTATTGACAAAGGACTACAGTAATTCACTTTTCTGTTAATCAGGGTGTGATTATCATTTGATTCTTTTGAACTCTATCCAGCTTGCTATTCTGTCTCAACTTCAAGCAGGTGTTTTGTTGTTGCCAGGCCATGAACACAGCGCTGTGCCTGAGTCTTTCAAGTGTGCTAGCTGTGCAGATGAATTTTGCCTGCAAACTTTCCTCAGGCAATGAACTGACTAGTGCAACATGCTCACAGCAATGTTAATCTAGCTCAGGGACATGCACTGCACATGAAAGACTATTTTTACCCTAATTTTTAATTGATATATTTTGCCAGCTGCAAGTTTCTTCTCTCTCTCCTTCTCTTTCTCTCTCTCTGTGTCTTTATATCTGTCTACTTTTTCTTCTTTTTCTTTTTTCGAGGCAGCAAATGGATTGGAGTGAAATGAAACTGCAGTAGCTGGCGGACACAAAGCAGAAACAAGGGTGAAGTTAAATAAAATATGAGAAGGTGGATGCTCAGCAAAGAATTCACCTCTGATTTTAAAGATTAGATAAATTGGAAAAGTAATAATCAGTAAATTGAAAAGTGGGGACCATTATGCATTAGCATTGTGACTAGCATAACAAATCGATTTTATTTATTTATACTTTCAGGATGGTACAATATTTTATATTATACAATAGCTTAAAATGTCTTCTGGAAAGAGGTCACAACGGTACATTTTAGCTCTGCAGGCCTAGTAAGAAATATTTGTAAAGTAATATTATTCAATGATATTCAACACAAACTGTTTTGAATATCAGAACCTTTCATACCTGTTCAGAACATGCCTCTTAAATGTAACTTCAATGATGAACATTTGATTAATCTATTTCTATACCGTATATTGACGTTAGCTTTTATGCACTGATTATTAAGTCTGGTTGTTAATCTTTAATTGAAAATATATATGTGTACATATTATTATTTTACCACTGTGGGTCTAAAACATGGTCTAGAATAAAAATACAACCAGATGTATGCTGACTACATAATGCCCCCCCACCTAATATGTAATGTACTGTATTCCAAACTCTCATAAAACAAAAGTCTGAAAGGTTACTTTGACAAAAGTGTTAGGAAAAATCAGGAGCATAGTTTCAGAGCTGTTTATTGTACTGTTCATGAGTTGGGGATGTTCCATCTCTCCTCAATATCTACATGGGAAATATTTAATGGGGAAAATATACCTTAGATAGTCTGCTCTTTGCCATTCACTCTTAGCTAGTCAAAACTGGGTTCTTTGTCTTTCCTTTGCATAGTAAAATACAGAGCTCCCTCTCCTCTTCTGCTTCCCCAAAAAGGAAATTTGCCCCAGTTCTTGTTCATCCCATTTTGTGGCTGTCTTTCCTCTCCTGGTTCCAGGCACGAATACCACTGACCCTCCCTGGCCTTGCTGTGTGAAGAAGATCAATTCCACACCGAGCAGATGCACATGTGGAAGGATTTCTAGCTCTGTCTATAGGGACCAAGGTGGGAAGCTGAAAATCTAAAGCAGAGGGATGACAACTTTTGATGTGTTCTATTTGTAAAGGGGGGAAAAACCAAAGTACTTTATGAGGAGAATGAACAAGGGAAAAGGAAGATTTGTGATATAGAAGATTTGTGTTACAGAAGAGAAAACCAGTGGAACTGAAGTGATAGCATTGCTTGCAGGACAGGCTGGGTGCTCTTCCAAAGATGAATGATGAAGCATGAACAGGGAAAAAAATACCCATATATTTTCTAAGCCCAAGAAATACCAACTGCAGAATTTCTAGGCACTGCTTCAAGCAGATGTGAAATGCTTGGGGAAGGGCCATTTGCTGGTGTTTTTCTTCTAGTGTCTCAAAAACCATATCACTAGAGTAAAGTGATCATTAAATTCTTTGCTATTCCATGTGTGCATTAGCATTATGAACATATCCAACATATTTTCCACTTATTGCTTATTATTTTACAATATAATTCTTCCATTTTTGAGATAAATTCAATGTTTATGACCTTCTCATGTACTTGGAAAATGGTTAATTTCAGATTAATTTGGGACTTTATTTATTAAAATCACAGTGTGAATCAGAAAGGAAAAAAAAAAAGGTTTATGCAGACTCTTACAATAGTACTATTTTGGATTATATTTTATAATAACTTGCACAATTAGTTAACTCACAATATTGACTTTCACATCATCTAAATTAATATACATTATAGAATACTGTCTGTGCTATTGAGTTACAGTATATCCATACAGGTGATTTATCATTTAGTCAGTGAATTAAGAAAATTCACTCAGTGTCCATCAGTGTTCATGCAAATAATTTTTTCTCAATTGATATCATTTTAGAAGTGATTTTCATTTTAAGAAATTCAGCCCATTTCATGAATTGTTTTTCAAGAATAGTACAATTTTAGATAAAGTGAACTATTCCTAGATGCAATAATCACCACAGAAATGTACCTATAGTTGCATGACTGACAGTCCTAATCAGTGAACCAAACTGCTGTTTGGTTATAAGGGCAGATGGACTTGGACTTTAGTTTTACACTCCACGAATGGAGTGCAGGTGGCAGCACTGGTTGAAGGCATCCATATCCCTGTCTTCTCTTCCCTTGCAGCATGCCGATACTGCAGGTAGTGGTGAAAAAAGGATCAAAACCTCAAGGTGTTCAAAATAACCAGACTTTTTGTACATTTTGTTTTTATTTGCTTTGTGTTGCTTTTTACATAGAACTGTTCACTAATCCACTGCACAGTGGAATCACGTCCCAAATGCAGGAGCATACAAATAAGCTTCCTCATCCCATTCAAGTGCTGCAGCCTTGGGTTTATGTTGGATCTGTGCCATAACACACTGGTTTATGATACAGCTAATCTTATCTGACAGCTAACTGCCACCAGACAGAGTGATCCTCCCTCTTCCCTGCCTTTGCTCCCGGCTCCAGCCATGTGCGCCTGTCTCCTCTCCTGCCCTGGCAGTGGTGCTTGTCCAACTCCCAGGAGGGACGGCTCAGTGGAGTAAGCCAACAGGATACTACTCCTTTTCTTCTGGCATACTGTCTGCCCCCCAGACAGGCTTGGTGGAGGGCCAGGTGAGCACCAGTGCTTGCCAGGGGCAGGCAGAGGGGAGGAGTGGGGGATGTGGGAAGCAGCCCATGGTCAGCAGCACAACCCAGGATCCTTCCCCTGTACCTACATCCTCCCATGAAGCATTAAAACAAATCAGTGGTACTGCTGCTGACCTCCAGGTAGTTGTTTTATAGTGTTCCCTATTTGTGCGGTTATTAAAAAAAAAAAAAAAATACCCATGAAAAAATGCTGAAGAACACAGTTATGAGCTGTCAACAGCAGAGCAGTCCCAACATGGATTTAAGGCTATGGTAAGGTATAAGTAGGCTATTGTATCAGGTATAATCTTAGATATTATAAGCACAAGTGTTCATTATTGGCTTTTATCAAGCCTCTCAAAGAAAATGGGGGATTTGAAATGGTTCTAGACTGACAAAAAATATATTAAAAAAAAGAATGACAGAAACAATTTAGGCCTATTAGGAACTTTTCACAGAAGTGGAATGTCTTATTTCCACTTAGTATGGTGTCCTATGGACTGAGCCCTAGGTTCATCAACCTTGGCATGGATTTGCTCACTGTGAGTTTTCACTCCACAGAGTTTTCTGGGGGAAGGCTAGGGTGAAATAAACCAACCCCCAACATGGAATTGTTTTTCATGATGTATGTAATTGCTCTTGGCCAAACTTCTCTCTGCTTCTCTTTTGTGAAAAAGCAAAATGTTAAGCAAATAGTCCCAGGTGAAAGGCTGTAAAAAGTGTATTGAGTACAAATGCATCACTAAAACCCACTCTTTCAGCCATTTCATAAGGTTCTGCTTTGGCCTGCTTTGCCTTGTACTTTGCAGACTTCTGCACCTGCAGATCAGCACTGAGAACTTCTAAACAAAATCTCACCACATGTTTATTTATGGCCACCTAAAGATTTCTTTGGAGTACTCAGACACAATCCCAGTTTGAGAAGTACATTATTTTTTATTTTTTTTTATTCAGAAAGCTTTTATTATGTTACTGGAGTAAGAATTACTATAAACTAAGGTCTAAGCCCCATTTTGGCAGTTTATTGTTGTAGTACTTAGTGTTGGAGCTTCTACAGGTTTCTTCATTCTTTCTCTGCGATACTAGTAAGTTGTCTGAGTTACAGACCAATTCGTTTAAATCTTAAGTCAGGAAAGCAAGGGATTTCAGACTTTTTCAGGGAAATGAAAAGGATTTGCAAGCTGAGGTGATCTGCCAGTGATCTTCATCCAACAGGTGCAGGAGATGAATGAAGCCAACTTGTTACTAATACCTAAACAAATATTGAATATATATAACTATTCATGTAAACAAAGAGTAACTGAGAAATGCAGTTAGCTAAATGGATGTTAGTAACATTAGCTGGAAAGGCTTTCATCACAATAAATTTCACAAATTTAATTGTATAAGTCTCACTGTTTTCACTTCTATAACCAGGATCATTAGGAAGCACTGGAGAATAACAATAATGCTAATACAAAAACAACAACAATAATATCATAAAAATATATCTCATTGTCATAAATGGATTTCTGAAATGGGTATTGGAAAATTCTGAAGGTTATTTTCATTGTCATATGTTGCTACAATACTAAACCAGATGTTTCTGGTGTTCTATATTCAAGGCAAAAAAAAAAAAAAAAAAAAGNTCTCATCCCACCTCCCGTAAGAAAAAGGATAAGGATAAGGATAAGGAACAGGGAAAAAAAAACAACATGGAAAACCAGCAGAGAAAACATACAGGGAAAGGAAAGAGGAAAAGAACCCCACCCCCAAAAAGAGTTGGAAAGCAGTACCAAATTAAGGAATACCTGGTACTGAACCAGGTACAACTAGAGGTACCTTTTCAGCAGTGCAAGGCCCTCAGAATTACATATAGTACTGTTAATCTTTAAAAGCTCTCTATATAATACTTTAGAAGCTGGATTAAAGTTTATCTCTGTTCATTATCTCTGATTTTTTACTGTTAAATTCTATTTTTAAGGCAATAAATATACTATTTTTACCATGTACACACATGTATAAATATGAATGTATATATATATTTATTACTTTTTACGTATAGGTGGCATGCAAATTATTAATTATCAAGTTTTAATACAGCACAGCCGTATGAGAATGACCATATTCTGTGCAACACATTTTGTATGGCTTCTGCATATTTTACACATCTGGGATAAGCAGAGTGGGCAGGAGATGGAAGTCTCTTTGCATTTGTGTCTTAAACCTAATCATTTTTAAGTATATATTAATCATTGTCTTTGCTTGCATAACAATATTACTAAACCACATTTACTTAGCAATATTTTAGAAATACCATCATAGTAGTGTTCAGCTGTGGTTAGCAAGCATTCATATTTTTCTAGACAAAAGCTGAGGTGCATGATGGGAAAACAAATATTAGCATATCTAGACTGAGCATGGCTTGTAGACTCCCTGGTGAGTAATGCTTCTACAGACAAAGATTATTCACACCATATACAATTAAGGTTTCATTTAAGACTGATTCTTTTATACTGCAGATAAAAATGAGAAACTACACAAAGTCTTCTAAAGAAATATTCACATATCTTTAATAAACAAAATAATGTAGTTCGTCTCTTGCAGGCCAGCCAAACTTAGGGAGTTTTGTTTTATCTAGGAAAGTCTAAGAGCAGAATTTGGTGTGCAGTTTGACCTCTTTGATTGTATTTTGAGGTTGTTATTGTACTTTGCTGTCGGGTCTTTAATTAATCTTGCTGGGTCTGTAATATCATTAGGGCAGAAATAATTGCTAAAATATAAAAGGACCTGTTAAGACAGCCACATGGGAAACAGTGCAGTGGTGAAAGAGTGCACTTCTAAGATTTCCTTATTGACTGTTTAGTAAATAAATCGTATGTTTTAATTGCTCTGTCAGAAGGATCCTTCAATGAGGGAAAGGTGACTGGAGCTGAATATGGGAACACCACAGGACAGCTGTTTGGTCTGGCAAAGGGCTCTGTGCACTTGTACTATATATCCAGAGCGACCTTTCAGATTCCATGTACATAGTAACAATTAAAAGTACACAATGACTTGACAATGTTCACTGTGACAGACTGCAGGTTGGCTGCTTCCCATAACAGCCTCCCAGGCAGAGAGGAACAAAGAGCCCGGGCCCATCTGTACGCTGCTCTGAATGCCTCATGTTCCAGAGAGCGCGCTTTGTTTCTCCAAACGCCCCAGGAAGCTCTTCAACAAACAAAACTCAGAGGTCCAGAGGAGCCCAGTCAGGACATTAATATGATAATGAATTCCGGATTACCCTGACAGACGTGACAAAGAAATAGATCCTTTTGATAATAAGTTATCGGGTTGATTAGGCGGAATTTGTCTGACTCCATGACTGTTGTGGGTATTTCAACAAAGTCAACGAACGCATGCATGACATCATTTCTATTACCCTTTCTCCCTCTTCTTGTTGCTTTTCGGCAAGTCTGACCCATGTCGCCGATTAAAGGCTTCTTCAGTTGAAGTGAAAATGCTGCTACCTGTCTGGGAAGTTATTGTAAACTGTTAACATAGCAGCACCTCTGCTACCATGTGAAACAAAGGAAAATGGCTGCTTGTCACAGGCAGTTCAGAAGAAAAATTGAAGTTAATTCAGAGGTATGACTTTGCTTTTCAGCTAATGTTCCTAGGCTGAATTAACTCAGTAGACTTTGTTAGATTAATTTCCAGTCATCCCACTCAACAAGGTAAAATAGTTTTGTTCCTGGCCCATCAGAACAAATCTGATTCTGATTAAAATTACACTTACTGTTGATTACTACCAATGGGAGATTAGATGAAACTTTTTCAGGTAAAATATTGCTGCTTGATTCATGCAGTTCAAGGCAGTTGCATGATACTTCCATAATTTTCAGAAGTGGTGTACGCTGCAGCTCCTTTTTACTTGAGCAGAGCTTGTCATAGCTTTTGGAAAGGTACTTACACTTTCTGTCTTACTATTGATTTCTGTGATAATTATTATGTCTTCTTCACTGGATTCTCCAAAAGGCTCTAAGATAAACTTCTGTTATTCCACAAAAGCTCAGCAGCAAAAGAACATCAACTGGCTACAGATACAGTAGGTGGCTAAGGTCACACAAAGTACCAAAATCGGGTGGCACCAGCCATCTGTAGTTAACAGCTATTATATAAACATAAAGGAATGTGCCCTGTGTTCTGAGATGGAAAAAAATTGGTCATTAGCCACTTGGGAATGCCCGATTCCCCCCACAGCTTTCCAGCTGCGATCCAAGTGTGTTTAAATAAAAACTTAGCACACTTAACAAGAAGTTTGATAGAGTGTTAACAATCCTCAACTTCACGTTGAGCTGTTAACCAACAAAGTAGTCATTAAATGCTGGTAATGACTGCATTTCTTGGGATTATTGCTTAATTATGAACTTGATAGGGTGGGTCCTGCCTTCTGACTTGGGGGACATTTTCCATTCCAGCGTTTTAACTACAAACTTTTCTTAATATATCACCTCAGTTATAAACCCTTGAATATAAACTACAGCAAGAATACTGCCTTAAAAACAGTTTTGTACACTTCACGATTATGTTCAAACCATAACTGATCTTGGATTCACCTCGGACAGTGGACTAGCAAAGTACAACTGCTGGTAACAAATGATTCCTCAGGGAATATGGCTTACTTGTAGAATAAAATAAGCATTTCTGAGAAGGAATTCTGCATTCTGATTGACTGGTAGGAGTCTAGAGCGTAAGTAGCACTTCATTTCAAAAAACACCATGAAAGTGATGTAAAACCACAATAAATGTTTTGTCTCTTATTCTTTCCAAAGCTACTAAATACTGTTTATAGTGTTCAAGGAATTATTTCAGCAGCCATGACCTTGAAATTTCCCTAGCTACTGCTAGTTTCTGTGCCTTAACATTTAACAATTATTTCCCAAAATCTGTAGATACCATGGCCTTGTGTATACAAACAGTTATAGAAATGTATTCAGGAAAGTTTTCTCCTCTGCACTGATATCTGAATATCTAAATATATACTATCCAAATCCACAAGGAAAGATAAGGGGTGCAAAGTGTCATAGAGCCGCATACTTCAAATCCCAGCATGAGGTGGCTGTGCACAGACACAAGGGGTCTAGAGAGAAAGACAACCCTCTTTTTTTTTTCTTCGTTGGTTTTCTGTGTAATTCAAGTCATCATATACCACTAATGTATATAAGATCTCTCATAAAAATCATTGAGTATCTGGATTTTGAATGTGTGAGTATACTGAATTTATTCTTTTTTTCCATAAAAAAGGCTTAAAATATTTAACATTAATTTAAAATTCTTAAAACTCCTTGGCACTTTAAGGCCACTTAGTATTTTCAAGCAGGGAGGCAATTGGTAAAAAAAAAAAGACTTCATCCTTTAAACTGAATCTTGTTCTGTAATTCACAAAATACTGAGTCTTCTAATGCTAAGTAGCTAAGCAAACTAAGACATCTTTCGTCTTTTTCAGACTGTTCTTTTAGGTATTAAACAACGAGGAAATCAAACAAGATTCAGTCTTTAGAAGCTATTAGATCAAACATTCTTTGAAAAGAATAACATATAGAATATATTTATTTGTACAAAATTTTAACTGAAAGTTGCACTGATAGATAGATAGATAGTTTCACAACTAATTTGTCTGCAAAATGGCATTTAAGTATTTTTAGAAGTGTTTAGAAGATAGTTAAAATAGTGAATTTTCAAGTTATTGTATTAATTAACTAATCAGTGACAACTGTAAAGAATAGCGTCTTTTACTAGGACAAATTATACAGTTGGAAAAGATGGAGAAGACTTGGAGCATGAAAGTATTTTTAGTTTTTGCATTTTATTTTCAATTATTGCTAGTAAATGAAAGGAGGAGCTGTTTGTTGGAAATCTGAAAGGGAAGAGAGACAAATATCTTTGCATGTGTAAATCCTCTTCTTTCTTCATTCAAAAACTCAGGCTTGTGTCCACAGTGGCTTGTTGGCTCAGTTCATCAGAAAGCCTGCAGCAATTCCCTGAGCTCTCATTTGTAGACATCACTTTGGCAATGGAACAATGCAGCAGATTCTCATTCTAGGGATTACGATACTATATATAAAGAAAACATAAAAAGATTTACATATATTCCATGTAATTTCCCCCATTATATTTTAAGCATGGAGCAGGCTTTTGAGTTTTTTAATTGGTAGATATGTCACAAAATATTTTAAAAAAATCATAATTTGTATCACAGCATTTTATTTTCAAAGATAATAGGCATCTCATACACCACATCAGATAGATGTCCCAGAACCTGCAGGCTGGGAAAAATGGATGAAAGAGAAGCTATTGTTTTGGGGCTAAATCACTTATCTTGCTGAATGATTGGGGTAGCATGTATACTTTCCCAGCTCCACTGCCTGGTTTGCATACACACCATGGCCTAGAGGAGAAGTGCAATTGTTGTTGCCTGGCATTCTGTCCTCATGAAGAGGGAAGAGTAGGGATGAAACCTTGCCTTTGCCACTTGTGGACCAGGCATGAGTGAGGAACTATTGTCTACTATTCACAGGTTTGCAGCAATCTATGTTTTTACACCTTTCCAGGTGCTTCAAGATAGCAGAGGGGGAACTGTGCCTTTGGTAAGTGTCTCTAACATCATAGCTTCACAGTCACAAAGATCTATGCTTCATCAAACAAATGTGCTAGTGCTGTTCTATCTATCTTTAGATGAGTAAGCACATGATCACAGAGCATATTGCTTGCAATGGGCAGTACCTGACGCAGCATAAATCCTGCCAGGAAGAAGATACGTGAGACACATTCAGACCAGCACATTTGAACCCAAACCGAATTTATTCCAGATCAGCCCCAATTTGCATCACGCAGCTGCCTTAGAACACTGATTTTGGGAGTTTGCTGTATAGTTGGATAATACCCTAACAAGCAACACCTCCATTTCTGGGGATGCACTGTCTGTTAGCTTCTTGTTCCCAGAGACGTGATTAAACTTGAAAACACCTCAGCTGAAAAAGAAAATTCCCACCAAACAGCTTGATTTAAGACCTTGACTTTAAATGGAAAATCTTCCATTTGCTTAACAAACCTTTGGATCAGGCTTATAATGGAAAAGATGGGAGGAGCTGGAAAGGAAAGGAGCCTAAAAACTTGTTACTGTCACAAGCAATATGTGAGAAAAAAATGCCAGAGTGCAGCTGAATGACAAAAGAGGAGATGCTGGCTGCTCTATGTTCTGGGACACCAAAAAGACATTAATTTAAATTAAGTTCAATCATATGGCACATAAATAACACTCTCTGGGAAGATTTGAGCCCCTTTGCAAAGCTTTCTGTTGACTCATGTGCTGTACCCAAAGAGCAAGTCTCTTGAGCACAATGAGGCATGATGTACTTTTTCATAGACCTGTATGTCTCAGGAGCACACTGGAGGAGGAACAAGTTCTTGTGCAGCAGAGATCTGGAAGACCACAGTGAAGTCTGAGGCTCTACCTGGAGCAGACCCACTGGCTTCTCTCTAACGCTGCAGTACTAGACATTACACTCAAGATTAGGCAGGGCCTCAGAGCCCGATCCCTTGCTGAGAACAGACTGGTTTTGCCCTTACTGCAGATGACCCACAGACCCACGATGAGTGAAAGTGGAAGCAGCAGCAGCATCTAACTCATTTTACACACCCTCAGTTGCCTGGCACATCAGCACAGGGATGGCAGCAATGACCTAGGACTTACAGGAAAGCCACAGCTGTCTGGAGCAGCAGCAGAAAGACAAGAAATTTACCCTCATTGTCTGAAATGACACTAGACACCTGTATGTAGGAGTGTGAATCTCTTTCTCCACTTTTTTCCACACCTTCCCTACTAGGTCATTAAGGCAGAATTTCCACCCATCTTTGTCGGTCAGAAGTAGGTAAGCTAGTTCTCTGGGCTACTTCTTTAGAGATAGCTGAGGAAGATAGGCCCCTGAGAGGCTGGTTGGTCCCACCTAACTGGACAAGCACATTGGTTGTGATTTTTACTTATGCTTGTGCCATTAAGTATGGCGAGACAAATTGACCAGTTTGCACTAGAAAACTGATTTTCAGACAACAAAAAGGAGATGAGATGAATCACTATTTATGCAAAGTCACAAAAGTTCTTATTTATCTTTAAGGATTTCTCAGGAGGAAAAGTGTTTTAAATGACAAGACATATATCTTAAACTTTTGACTCAGATTAGAAAATCCAAAAATGTATCACTATATTTACAGAAAGTGAATGATGGAGTTGTCCAGACTTGATAGGGTCCTTATGAACTGAAAAGTCATCTATACATGCAGTTCTCAAAAATCAGTTAATATGGTAGAGTTTTTATTTATTTATTTTGCTTTGTCCTAGTACAGACAATTTATCATTCAAACAGATTAGTTCTGTCACCTTAAATTCACAGTGCCAGAAGTCCTGGAGAATTAATCAAAAAATTGTGTTCTCATTTAAATATTATGTTCCACATTACATCCAGCAGCACATGCAATGTAAATTAAATAAACCAACTGCAACAATAATAAAATACGCAAAAGAAAAAAAAATAATATGTGGATCCTTTGTACATTGTACAGGATTTTTATAAATTATATAATAATTCTCTATTCCATTTTAAGAATTTCTCTTTGCATGATTTTTATCCTCAGTAAAATATCAGTAATACTGATATAAGTAGAGGGATCTTTAATTTTGCCTGTTTTCTAGCTTTGTCCAAATCCTTACATTCCTTATTTCATTAGATTTCCAAGACAAATGTTCCTAAATTTTAAACTTGCTCAATCCATCTTCTGTAAAAACAAAAATAAAGCCTACAGGTACTGCATGACACTGAGCTTTGTACTCTTAGCTTTATCATTTTACCATATTAACAATAAATGCCATGTTTTCCTAGGATACACAAATGAATAGATTAAGGAGCATAGAAAGGAGAGGAATAGCACTGTTTGTTACCCATGCATTTAGATCTTTGTGAAAGCAGCTCCCAAAGTTGCTACTTCTCTCTGCACCATAATGATATTGTACAGTGCCTTTTGGCTCTAGCACAATGTGTTATGCATCAGTGTTTAAGAGCATATTGTGCACCATTATTGCCCTCTCTCTAGAGGACTACAAACTGCATTAGTTTGAATTACCAAATCAAAACTTTATGTGCAGCAGTTCCCCCACAAGGGCTTTAGCATTTTTATGTCATAATCCCTCTATTATCCCCCTCCTCACATGCTTTATAACCATTAAGTTATTGAAAAATTCTCAACAGATGTCATCTTAAGATGAATGTTGCTGTGCCGACTGGTATCAAGGCTGGAATCTGGATATTGCTCAACTTTACTAAAAATGTCAGGGAGAGAATAGTCAGCTGTAAAAATACAAGATATGCCAGCAATGGTTGTTTTCATGTCAACTGCAACATGACTTGTAGTGTTCGCAATTTTAGCTTCTAGAAGATGCAGTTTTCATTTGATGGGTTGGCAGTAATGGCTTGAGATATGTAGCAAGGAAAAGGAAAATAATTCAAGGGCTTTTTCCCCTCTCCTTTTATCATAAAAGCGGATTTGTGCTTTAATCTGTTTTAAGCCTCAAGTCTTACCTTTTAGCATGTATTGTTCATATTGAGAATTTTGTTGAAATACAGAAACTTTTTGCATAGGTATAATATATATAACATGTTATTGGTGATTATGTTTTCTCTTTGCATCCAAAGTACTGAAACACAAACGTGATTGCTACCATGGTAATAATAACAATTTATTGATATCTTTCCTCTCATTCTATCGGGACATTTGCAATTTTAAACAACACAATGACATAAAAATGTACACCATGACATAATTTAGAACCACCTTAAATTTGAAGCAAACAATGCAAAAGACATTTATCTTCCAAAGAGGTGACAGTATGGTATTTAAATAATAGGAGATACACACATCACAGATACCTGTCAAAATGAGATACAAGAACAGAGCCAGGGCCCACATTAGGAAGAGCTTTAAAAAATAGTGGCATTTTATAGTAAATCAGTTGTTAAAGAAGCAGTTACTGTACAAAAGAGATGAATAGCATAATATACTTTCAATTCATCAGAATAGCACAGCAGTTGAGTTCTTCTATTCAGAGGTGATGTGACAAACCTGATGAGAGCATTTTAAAGAGGAAATTACAATAATCAAGACCCATGATGAAGCAGGTATATTTTGCTGTAGAGCTGGCAGGGAATATGTAAGGGATATATAGTCTGTGAGAACTGAAGTGGAAATAAATCTATTGGTATTACAGCTGAGATGTGAAGAGTTTTAGTCAAGAATGAGGCTTGAGATTCTTAATGTGGCTCTCCCTTCATTTGTGATCTCTTACAGAGAGAAAAATCAGATGACAAAAAAGCTTCCTATAGAAGAACTCACCCTAAAGGCCCAAAACTGGCTAATGGAAAGATTTTCCATAGTGTCTATGAGAAAGACTGTTAGTATTTCTCCAGTTCACAGCCCTATCTGTTGTTTTAGCTGTCTAAACCCCTATAATTAGAGGAAGATTGGTTTATGGACAGCTTTCCAGCCATACACTTTCCTTTTTGCATCCTAAAGGTTCCTCCCTCCTGTGGTTTAGCTCATAGCTTCCACTGGTGCAAAGATATAAAGAGGAGGTGGGATGCACCAAAGAAAACTGCTTTAGCTGATAATAGCTGTCATAGAGAAGAGGCTGATCAAGTCAATCTTGCCTGTAAGCAATACAAAGTGAAAATGCCAAATCAAGGCTGCAGCAGGCAGCACAGGTCTGACTCTTCCTGTGAAAAATGATGTTAAGAAAGATGATGCACTCAAATTGCCAGATATTCAAAACTCCCAGAAACCCTCAATTCACAGTCTTTTAATAGGAGATACTTGTGAATGTCCACCCATCTTTAGGGGAAATAGTGAACAGGGAATTTTGGAAATAAAAGGTGCTGAGCTTCTGCTTTCAAGAAGTATTTAATCACAGAAACCTCATTTTGTATCTAAGTCTTAAGAGTCACTGTGCATTGTATATTACTCCTATGTGTCTCTGTTGTAAAAATATTATAATTCATCTCATTATACTGTGTATGCTGCTTTTGTTCTGTAGATCTATTTTAAAACTTATGCCATAAGAACATTTCCGGTTCTTTTGAATATGATACTCTACTTGAATTTTACCCACAGTTTCTAAATTGAGCTGGTTAGTGTATTCATTTATATGCTGTGATACTTTTCCAGCTCAAAGCCTAAGTATTTCATTGGAGTGCTGGTATCCAACCTAAGGAAATATATTTCTATATATTTTGCAAGAATCTTCTTAGCTTTTCCCAATATTTTTTTCCATACAGTTTTTCAGTGCAGGTTTGGACTCGTTCTGCTCTTCTATTGCATGTTGCTTCCCCTGGATTTGGGTAGTATGTCTTGGTGTATTAATCTGCAACTAACCTGCATAATTTCTATTACTTCACTTTATGAAAGGCCATGATGAGCTGCGCTGAGGAAAATGATTGTAAAGGTATTTGTGCTGCCCCTATATATGAACCTGGCATAAAGGTTACATACAAAAAAAAGTTGATAATAAGCTAGAACCTCCCTAATTTACAGCCAATTAGAATGTATTTCCTATATCTCCTACATCTCCCTGTATGACACCAGGGAAATATACATTTGCAGCCAAATGACTTCCAATTTTACCTGCACCTTATTAGGAGCTGACCTATCTTTTTAAGACATGCAATTCTTCTCCCAAGCAGATTTCCATCTTCTTCTTCAGCTGTAATAACAGAAGCTAAATAATATTTAACAAATTGCCATTTCCTTGTGCCCTGTCCTCAATCCTCCATCATTGTTTTTAATGGGACAATTTAACCTTTGAACCTATGTCTCTATTATAGATATAGTTGAAGAGCCCTTAATTGAAATATTCCATACAACTTGACTTTCAATATTATTTCTTTGCTCCTCTAATTATCCTTTTAACTTTCTTCTGCTTATTTGTATAAACCTTCCTCAGTCTGTCTTTCTACCAGACTGTTTATATATTTTTCAAAAGCCTTTCAATTATTTGCTCATTCTACTCTTTACATACTACATAACTACATTTGACCTCTGTAACCCTCCTCCCTGTTTAGATTTAGCAGAGATGAATTTCAGTTGCAGACTCTGCAGCCATTTCTCAAATTATTTCCCAGTGCTTATCAGTAGTGCTCATCTCTGCATTGGAGAACATCCAAACAAAATCTCTTTGGAAATGTCACACAACATCAGACTTTCCAACAGCAAAAAGAAAGTGCCAATCCAGAAACATCCAAAATACGCTGGTTTATTTCAATACAGGTTATGAGAAACCAAACCTAGAGATATATATTCCCAATGTTGAGATAATTGACATTTTCAAGCTGTGTTGGGTGCACGCAATCTATAAAATACAAAATAAATTTAGGCAGAATTCATGCCAAGTGTAAAACACTCCAGCAAGCCAGCAAGCCACACTAGTATTCTTATCCTACAACTTGCAGTTGTTTCTCTTCACCCTTCTCTGCTAGAGTTTATATCCCTTCTGTCTCTGTGACTATTCTTGCCCTCACGTTCCTAATGACAGAAACAAAAGCACCTCCTGCTCTCAGCTCTAAACTGAGGGTACAGTGATTGACAGTGTCTGGTAGTAAGGATGGCTTGAGGAACCATTTGTGCTGATTTGCTATTTAATGTAATCTTGATTTCCAGATAACATCTGGAAACCCTTAATATTTCCTTTGTGTATTCCTATTTAATATTTATTTCCAGCACCTTAAATGCTTTTGTTTTCTATAGACAGAAATGTTTTCTATGACCGAGAAGAGATTTGGTGCAGAATGAAGACTATGGGTCAACCAAGAGGCTTACATAATTTCCTTCTAATGCAGTTTTCTGAGTTGCTTTCTCATCAGGTGGCAAAGCAAAACTTCTGGACTTTATTGTTGTCCATATTGCAAGTGCCCAGAGGGTATTACCTGAAAGCCATTAGCCTTACCAGGCATATTTGGTGAAGTCGGTGAAGATATTAAAGGTGTTATCTGGAAGTCAAGAAGTTTTCCAGAAAACATCAGCCTGTGACAGGCAGCTGTGATCTTCTCCAGGAGAATATTAATCACCTGACCTTAATAATAGCCAGGACTTCCCAAGCTGTATAAAATTTTTTACCTATTTTACAAATTTTATTTAAAATTTTCTGTGCAATTTCATTCCCTGAAATTATGACAGAATGCCTTCTTCCCACAAAGGCAGTTCAACAGGTTCAGTAGTATCCAGTCTCACATTATAACTTCATACTATCTTCTCTGGGTTTTGTATAGCTCTTTTCCAATCAATAACTATGTAATTAAAATCCTCCATTATCACAGATTGTGTCCTTATTACAGTTGCCATACTTTAACCCTGGCTGGCAACTAAGCACCACACAGCTGCTCAATCACTCCGCCAGCCCCCCCCCACCCAGTGGGATGGGGGAGAGAATCAGAAGAGTAAAAGCAAGAAAATTTGTGAGTTGAAATAAAGACAGTTTAATAGGCAAAGCAAAAGCTGTGCACACAAACAGAGCAAAACAAGGAATTCATTCACTACTGCCCATCGGCAGGCAGGTGTTTAGCTACCTCCAGGAAGGCAGGGCTCCATCATGTGTAACAGTTACTTGGGAAGACAAAACGCCATCACTCCAAATGTCTCCCCCTTCCTTCTTCTTCCCCCAACTTTATATTCTGAGCATGACGTCATATGGTCAGGAGTATCTCCTTGGTCAGTTGGGGTCAGCTGTCCCAGCTGTGTCTCCTCCCAACTTCTTGTGTACCACCGGCCTGCTCACTGGTGGGGTGGAGTGAGAAGCAGAGAAGGCCTTGACTCTGTGTAAGCACTGCTCAGCAGTAACGAAAACATCCCTGTATTATCAACACTGTTTCAAGCACAAATCCAAAACAAAGCCCCATACTAGCTACTATGAAGAAAATGAACACTATCCCAGCCAAAACCAGAACATTCTCCACGCTTATTCTATATCATTTACGTCATGCTCAGATCTCACATTACCCAACACATCCTCATTAACGAGCACCCCATTTCCCATCCTTTGATATAATATGCAGATATCATTCCTTTAGTCTGCAGGCCACCCCTGTGAAAAGTCTGTAAAATGTTCATAAATGTCAACAAATGTTCACAAAATGTCCACTGAGTTAATTTAATCCATGACTCTGGGTTCTGTCTCTTATGATGGTCACTCAGGACAGAATAGGTGGTGTGTTGTGTGGAGTTACTGGGCGCCAAAGCCAGCTCAGGTCAAGTCACTGCTGTACCTGCACTGCTTCTTGTAAGCCTTGTCCTCCATTGGTTCAGGTGCTTCGTGCTGTAGTAATTCCTATAACATACAACTCAAAATCATGGGTTACAATAATTCAAAGATATTTCCCTTGCAGTCTCCACCCCTGGCCCCTTTGGATCAGACCAAATGGTTTAACATTTTGAGGAACTCCTATTGCCCCTGCTCCGGCTTGGACTTATCCAGAGACTGCAGTCCCTTAGGGTTGTACCTGCTGCAAGTGGAGCCTTATCTATGAGCCCCAGTCTCTCCAGGGGTATACCTGCTGCGGCATAGACTTATTCACAGCCACAGTCACATTGAGGTGTGCCTGTTCTACTGTGGCCTCATCCGTGGGCCACAATGCCACATCCATCTGTGCCAATGCACAGATATACCTGCTCCAGTGTGGCCTTGCATGGCTGTGGTCCCTCCGGTGGAATACCTGTTCTGTTGTGGAGTTATCCTTGGCCACACACTTTGAAGTGCTACAGCATGACCTCATGCACAGCCACAGATGCTTTGAGGTGTACCTTCTCCAGCATGGACTTATCCTTGGGCCACATTCTCTTCAGAGGTATAGCTGCTGTGGCACAGATGTAACCACAGCTACAGACGCTTTGAGATGTACCTCCTCTGGCATGGGCTTATCCACACCCACAGACACTTTGGGGTATCCTGCTGTCACAATCCAAACGGGGCTGCACAGGGAGGATCATGATGATTCTGTGGTTCCCTTGGGCTAAATTAAGGTGAAACCACACCAAACGATCAATGAAACACTTTACTGATGGTAGAAACAACCCGAACTTGGCAAGCATAATGGTAGACGGACTGAACTTGGAAAGCATAGCAGCAAGTAAGGGGTTCTAATTGAAATACTTATGAGAAAGGAAAAAAAGAGAAGAGGGGTGATGGGAGGGAGAGAGCGAGATCATTAACACCACCCTTGGATCCTGCAATGACAATGACAGATGTGGTGATCATCTGGCGGTGGGCCCACACCTGGCTTTCTCAGAGTTGTGTCTTTTATAAGCCAGTCTCCACCTCTCAGTTGCGTCAATTCCGTACCATTGATGACTTATATGGTTCTCATTTCAGAAAGTTCTCAGCCTTCTGCACAGGCATCATTGTGGGGAGTGGTCGTGAGGGGTCCTTTGGGTGTTTATGAACCCCTTCCTCAAATGAACTCTATATGACCTCTGGCCATATATAGTGATTTGTGAGGCACATCAGAAATACGGAGCTGCGTATCCTCAGACATGCTTCCCTGTGCTCTGTGCCAGCCAACTTCTTGTGGTTTGGTGTCGCCATGCAGATCTTAACTTGTTTCACCACAATGTTTGAGACATCAACATACATTAACTCTTTCAGTCTCTCACACCTGCTCCCACATGGACTCATCCACAGGTTGCAGTCCCTTCAACTCAAGTTCATGCTGGAGTTCCAACCTGTCCACTACAGCAGCACAGAAACAGCAGGGGTGCTCTGGCCATCTGCCAGCTCAGGCACATGACCATTGCTGTTATCAAAATGCTCCCAGGCACAGAAGAGTAGGATGATAAGCAGTACAGCAAGCAGCGAAAGCAAAAAGCAGCCACTCATGAGCACTAGACTCTAAAATACAGGAAGAAAAACAAGCCACATCGCAAGCACAGGAGTCTGCTAATTAATAGCTAAACAGCAATAGCAGCTATCAATAGCACATTCCAATCAAACCTGTCATTACCTTGAACCCTTTGAGCCCCATGTTGAGTGCCAAAAAGGACAGCCATGGTTTAATCCCAGCCAGCAACTAAGCACCACACAGCTGCTCACTCACCACCCTCCCCCAGCCCCAGTAGCATGGGGAAGAGAATCAGAGGAGTATAAGTGAGAAAACTTATGAGTTAAGATAAAGAGAGTTTAATAGGGGAAAAAAAAAAAAAAA
>VZTL01061583.1:192-10704 GCA_013400535.1 Scopus umbretta
TAGGTCAAAAGAGACTTTATTCATCACTGGTGAGACCACACTTGGAGTACTCCATCCAGTTCTGGGGTTCTCAGTACAAGAGAGACATGGCCATACTGGCATACTGGAGAGAGTTCAACGAAGGGACACAGGGATGATTGAGAGACTGGAGCACCTCACATATGAGGAAAGGCTGAGAGAGCTGGGACTGTTCAGCCTAGAGAAGAGAAGGCTCAGGGGGGATCTCATTAACACCTGAGGGGAGGGTGCAAAGAGGATAGAGGCAGGATCTTTTCAGTGGTGCCCAGAGACAGGACATGGGCATTTAGGATTCTACACCTTAAAACTTCTGCTTTGTATTTGAATCTGTTCATTTGTGGGACTACTCCATCATAAAATTATATGGATGGCTGTTTTCTTATGTCCCAAACCACATCATTACTAACATGAAAACACTATATAGAGCTCAAAAGATCCATGAACAAAAGCAAACTCTTGTAAATGCCACGATCTTTAGAGGCAGATTAGGCTGCCATTGATTCAGTGGCAAAAGTCTAATAGTGATAATGGTAATATAGGATCATAGACTAAGTCACCATTCTTCAAGTGACGTTAGGTACAATTGGATCAAGGATCAAGGAACTTTTGACTGATATAATACAAGAATCCAACAGTTTGTAGGAATTTGGAAAGTGCCTTGAAACCAAAGAAACTCTCTGCTTTGAATTATTCCATTCTAAATATTCTTACATCATTTTTTTCTGGTAATTTTTTATGCAGATTTTGAAATTGTGGTCCAGAAGTATATTTTGGTGATATATGGTATGTCGTATCATGTGGGACTGACTTTTCTTGTTTGCATAAAATGTTAACTCTTTTCTACATTTTCTTAAAAAGTGTTTCCTCTACTTCTCCTACTTTTCTAGATAAGTGGTTCCTAAAATACCCAGTAAGACTGTTAAATAAAATAAAATATAGGCTCATTGGTCACAGAAGGGACAGGATATAGGTCTTCTTACAATTTCTTTGAGATGTAGGCCAGCTTATGAAAAAGTCCTCAGGGAATGATATTTGCCATTCTCTACACTAAATTTCTGTTCAGGATTATTATATGATATGAAATATCATTCTAGAGCAGGATATATTTTATGTGTGCAGAAAGTGATCTTGGTGTGAGCACATAGATCTTTATGTATCAAGGTTTTTTTTTAAGATCTTCTTAATACAAGGTATGTCCTTTATATGTATTCTACTACTATTCTATCAGGCAGCAAATCAAGAGACAGCTGAGAAAAGAAAAATGTTGTTTTGGCTGAAACAGTCATCTGGGATTTGATACTTTGCTTGATTTCCTAATTTGCTATAGTTTTTTTCTGCACAGGCTTGAGTAAGCCAGAGAGTGTGACATTCTCTAACTTAAGAAGCATAAATACATTGTTCAAGCTCCAGAAAGTAATTCCATTCAAAGACAGATACAAAAAGATTACCTTCTGGATGTGCTTGTCTTTTTCTATTAACTATAGAAAGAACAAAGAAAATTAGCTAAGACTAGATATCTATTTTTTGGATGGTGAAAATTAGACAAAAGAAAGCCTACTTGCAGTTTCCTTGGTAAACCTTCAGTCATGGACACCAAAGAGCTGGATGTGAGCTAACAACACTAGATTTCCCATCACAGTCACTTTTATAGCACAACTTTACTAAGCTTCTTTTGATGTTTACCTCAGGGTGAGAGGAAATGTACATACGATGCAAGCATCTAGAACTTTCCTTTTATTATGAAGGAATTTAGATAAGTCATATGCATATGTCTAACTGAGAGACGTCTTGCTGACATTGATTTTTCAGTTCTCCTATCTCTAAAATAGTATTGAGAATATCGTCCCTTTTTATTATCTTTATTATTTTATATTAGCTTTTTAGAGACTATGTGTTTTTCAAAGGCAGCTGTCCTTTATTATGTATATATCTTTCATGTAATATGAATAATTTCATGTAAGCACACAATCCAAATAAGAATGAATATAATACACTATATGAGTCCTCCAGTTTAAGAACTCCAGCTTCAGAATTTAATTTAAGAATGAAATTGTTATGAATTATTATTACGAATACAACTAAATTACTAAATTAAGAATTATTATTGTTGTTTAGTAATGAGTTATTCCATGGTTATTTCTGCATGCATCTGAGCCTTGTTTCCCAAACTTTACACAGGTGATCTTGACTTTTGCAAAAAAGATTCCCAGATTGGGAGAGCCAACCATAAACAAGTTCTGCAGTGTTTCTTCATTTCCATTTTCCCTGTACACTAGGTTCTGCAATGTCATATAAATGTACAGACCCCACGTGCCAATATAAACTCACACTGATCCCTTTTGCAGGCTTACAGCCAACATTTGTATTATCAACAGTGAATATCACAAAGAGGCTGTGTGCAGTCATACTTCAAATTAGATTAAGAAATTAATACTTAATATGTCATGATTTATAATAGTGTATTTTCTTGACAACAGTGTTAGGCTAATTGTTTCAATTAGGTTGGAATTCATTGCTTGTTACTGGGAATTCATATTGATTAAGAGATGAGATACCAGAAGGTATGCAACAATTTTATTACTTCCCAGCAGTAAAAAACAATCTAAAGAGTCTTCTAATGCATGTCAGTATTTACAACACCTTTTCACAAAAACTTTCATACTCAGTGATTCTAATTGTACGTGTTTGTGTTCACTGACCAAACAACTTATTTTGGAGGAGTCATAAAATATTAAAGTTGAAGATTGGGATCATAATAGCATATCTGTAATTAAGGGCTACCAAATAAAAAGTATATTACTAATTTAAACTATGTCTGTTAATGGGTCAGAGCAGATTTTTTTTTATCCCTTAACCCAGTTATTAATGAATTTGAACAGAGTATACAAAGCCAGCATATATAACATCTTAGACTAACAATTTCTTGACAAGTTTGTCAATACAGCTTTCCCCAAGCATCTGGTAAGGTTCCTTTGGTCTATCCTGTCTGCTGAAGCTGTGTTTGTGCCTCTAATCCTGTTTCTGATGAAGTCTAAGTAGCAAAGCATGGGCATTGGTCCTTTTGTTCTTTCCTTACATCTCACATTTTTGATTGAAATAAAAACAGTAGTGTTCCTTTCAGCATAAGCCCATTTTTTTGGTGCCCAGTCATCCCATTTAGTAGTTAGAATAAGCATGTATATACAGTATCTTTAAATGCTTGAATTTTTGGTAGCTTGTGTACTTGGTAATGAGTCTTGAATGAAGAAAACTAACTTGGTTTAAGTTAATGTTTCTCATTTGTCATGGTGGAGGTTGATACTGCAGAAGTTTCTTTTGTCTGCCTGAGGGTTGTATCACTGCAAGATGTTCTTTGAACATTTATTTTCCAAACAAAATTTTAAACCAAAGGAGGGTAATTTGAAATGACTGATTCAGAAAAGTAATAAAAAACATGCTATAGATTGTCCTGATGTAGAGTTTCCCCCTCTGGCTGATGGTGGCTTGGCTCATTTGGTCTATCAGAATGCCACTTCTCTACTGCAGCTTCCTTTTGCTCCTCTGATAGCCAAAACCTTCACTGTAATTGAATGATGTAAGGTACATCCTTTCTTTATGGAAAATATCCAGGTCTTTAATGCAAGCGGAAATGTCATCTTCCTACTTTATCAAATGTCAGGTCACATCTTGACCTATTTCTCTTGGTACCCATAGAATTCCCAATACTTGTGGAGAAGAACACCCTGGGGATCTGCTTTTTGTACAAAATTTCTCTCTGGAATGAGATGTTCATCTGCCAGTCTTCAGTCTTCTGCCGGTTTGGTAGCACCTGGACTCTGACAGGATACAATCTTTGAAGGGTGAGTGTAACACTTTGTCCTGTTGGGTGAGGCAGGGCAGGAACATGGCCCCGCTTTGGACTGTTGAATAATAGCTTATGATTTTGAGTGCAGGAAGTATATGCACACCAGAATTGAAATATGAAGGAAAACATATCTTAATGGTGGAAAACTGTATGATTTTTCTTCCCAATTCATAAAAAATCAGTATTCTTTAAGTAATTAATCCAATGTTTCTCTGCATACCATGAAAAAAACCAAAACTGGAAATATCATTCTATAGTGAAAATGTCATAAATCTTTATCACAAGTATTTGTTGTTGAAGAGGCTTATATATCAACATTAAAACTCCTGTATAACTTTTCTACAATATGTATAGGGTAAGGGATCTCAGACATATTCTCTAATGTCTAATAACATTGAAAAACATGCACAGAGAATGTATCTTTCCCCATATTAGGTCCTGTGAGAGGGCACCTTTTACCTTCTCTGCTACATTACATGAATTTGTGGGATGAAACAACTCTAAACCTGTGCCTTGGCCTGGGGTTGCACTGGCTGCAGGGTCCTTTTAGAAGGTATGTGACCTCCAAGGTGGCTTCATGGTACCATGGTGTTTTCTTAAAGAAGCCATTCATTGGACATAAATAATGTTGTAGAAATTCTTGTGAGATGTCTAGAAGCAGCAGAATTGCAGCTAAAGATGTTGCATTAGGAATGTGCCGTATTCTGGGAAGTGTCATATGAGTGGACCCTTGAGCTAAGTGCAAAGTACAAGACTTGACAGACCTGATTAGACCACTGCCTTGTATCTTATAATAGGAGGACAAGAGAGCAGAACTTGTTCTTGCAATGAATTATTTTTTTTTATTCATGTCCAGTACAAGATGTCAGTACATCTGTCTTTATGCAATTATTATTAAACATAGTACTATTTATTCTTAAATAATCAAATCAAATCAATGTAAATACTGTTATAAACAGCCAGTGAGAGAAAGCAGGAAATTAAATACAAATGATTTTTTTCTTCGGAGGATTCAGTGTTTTCAACGGTTACAGCTATGGGCTCTTAATGACTTGCATGGGATATTTATTCAAATTGCCTTAAAATAGCAGGTGAAAAATTATTACATTAAAGAAAATTAAATTTAAACACCATGACTCTTACTGCCAATGGATGGAAGCTCTTATACAGAAAAGCAGAAAGTACATCATCTTTAGGTTTTCCAAATTTGTCAAGTGTAAAATTGGCATTTATTGTTGCTTTTGCATGCAGTGGCAGAGTTAATTGCAATAGTTTGCTGGGTGTACTAAAGTATGTCATGAAATTAAACTTTGTGGAAGGTTTCATAGCTTTGCCAGTGGGTAGCTGTTTACTACATAATTCAAATGTATGGTAAACTTTAAAGGATTTTAATGTCTTTTATAAAAATAGAAACCCACAATCTAAAGAGGTGCTTTGCTTGCCTTTCCAGGCTAGGTAATTGTGTGTTACACACTATTCCCGTTTGATAGCTGGTGTTTCCTCTAGCTCTGAGGAAATAATTTGAAGTGTCTGCTTTTTTATAGGGGAATAAGCATTTTGGCACTCTATTAAAGAATACTGAAAAACTTCACAGAATATAATGGCTGTCCACAGAATAAGGCTCTTACCTAAACAAGTTTTGCCTCCTATTTTAGAACCTGTCAATACATTATGGCCAAACTCTGTGTTTGAATCACTGGAGGAAGACTTTCCTGTAATGCATGAATTCCTCTATCAAGTGGCTGAAGGCATAGCTACCAGCCTCCTGAGACCTCCTGGGAAAAAATGTTCCTAAGAGTTAAAGTGTTAGCAAAATAAAATTTTTCAATGAAGAAAAGTCTTCACAGAGGAGTTGGCCTCTAACTCACCAGAAAGACTAGAAATATTGTAAACTATCTCTGAATAAGCTACAAGGCAGTCTGCCAGATAAACTTGGCCTTGCTTTCATTGGCTGTGTCTAGATCTATACGAACTGAATTCCTTGCAGCTCAGTGTCTTCCTGCAAATCAGTACCTCACAGCCATATTTTCCTTGTAGCCATCCTATACAAGGCTATAGTCAGTCTGCATGTAAGTCCCATCTGTCCTTGCATTAGAGGGATAGTGAATCTGAAGCCTGGCCTTGGAACCACTCCTACACAGCAAAAAGCCATAGAGATCAAGATATCAGTTTAAAAAAAATTAAAACATATTTTTACTTCCTAGTTGGTAGTACTGATTTTAGTTTTATTTGTTACCAGTCTAGAGGGCAAACATTACCTTGGCTAGAAACTTTGCTTCTACATATCTCACACCCTTAATCTTTGACTTAATAAAAAACACATGATATCCCTACCTGTTATGACCAAGCATCACCAAAACCTGCTTTAAAATCTACTGACTTACTCCTGTCTCTTTGTTTCAGTGGTCTCAAAATGATGATAAAAATATTGTGAGCAAAAGTTACTTCGCTTTCAGGAGACTTTCACTCTTTTTTGAAAATTGCTAACATTTTAATCATAGAATCATAGAATTATTAAGGTTGGAAAAGACCTCTGAGATCATCTAGTCCAACCATCAACCCAAAACACCTACTGTCTACTAAACCATGTCCCAGAGTGCCACATCCAGACATTTTTTGAACACCTCCAGGGATGGGGACTCCACCACCTCCNACTGTTTAAATACTGTGACTGGTCAGAATATGAGGTGGTCCTCCAAAAATCCAGTAGGTTACTTTGGGTGTGCTGCTTAATTGAAACTCACCACCATCCTACTAATGCAGCCATAAGTTTTATGGGTTTAACAATGGAGTAGAGTTTTTTCCTCACTGAAAATATTTGCATAGTAAGTGATTGACAAACTGTATATTATAATAGGCTGCATCTGAAAATTAAATGACCATGACAAATCTGTTATTTACACTGACCACCAGTTTTACAAGAGGAGGTACACTTACATGCATTTATTATTATTTTCCCATGGATTGGGCAGTAGACATGTCTAGAGAACTTCCAGGCATGTTTCAGAAGCAATTTGCTCATCAGAAGTTAACTTAAGGACCTGGCACAAGCAGGGACCATTTCCAACAGACAGTTTTGCTGTTGATATATGAATGTTAGCATCTTTTTTCTTCTTTTATATTATGTTCCCCTCTTTAAATCCCTATCATGCTTCAAATGAGTATAGCAGCCAACATCTGTTTTTTTAGAGACTGGGAATTTAGCAAGATTCCATGGAAATATGGACTCTGAGCTAGGAGTGTACCAGTGCCTAATATAGACCTAAGACTCTGATCTCAACAATTTATTTCTAAAATACAGCTAAGGGCTTCAGTCATGGGGGTAAAGATAGGAGATTATTTTTTTAAGTAGACCTGTACTGTGGTAGTCTGAAAAGCATGATCTGATTGAACACCCAGGGAAAGACACTAACAAAATGTTAGATAACTGCAAAATACCTTTGCAAACCGATTGAATAACCAGATCCTCTTACACAGAGCATATCACATAGATGATTGTAACCACATTCAACTTCTTCCTTATATTACCTTGCCCAGAGAACTCAGAGGACAAAAACAAGTGGAAATGTGAATGTGTCCTTTTAAAACTGTTATGTTGATGCCTAGATTTATTTTAACCATAACTACTGTGA
The DNA here is from genome assembly GCA_013400535.1 of Scopus umbretta. NCBI lineage: Eukaryota > Metazoa > Chordata > Aves > Pelecaniformes > Scopidae > Scopus > Scopus umbretta. The sequence continues at coordinate 7,687 of VZTL01061583.1, forward strand.
GCCCTTATCAGCAGGTTTATATATTAAAGAAAGAAACAGAATTTTTCTGTGATCACAGTGCAAGCTGTTTCTTAACTTAGTATAAATGTGAATATAAACTTGTTGGAAAGCTAAAAAAGTTATCCTAATTAATACCTTAGAGAATAATTAGTAGAGCTGAAGATTTAAAATTTAAACCTCCCAGGTGGGTTTTTTTATAACAGTCTTATAGAGCACTAATAAAAGTACTACACTTCTCCTAAGAGCTAATGCACTTGTAAAACGACCAGAGCATAAAATATTTGTGTAATAATCAGGAGATTGAAGCAAGAAGACTATTTAAATAAATACCACTTGTCAAGGAGAATAGACTCTTAGAATGGTTCCCTCCGTTTCTCCCCTGTTAACGTCTCTAGTTATTATGCTTTATGACTCTGTTTTACAAGACATGATCATTTTTTATTGTTTATTTGTTTGGTTTTGTTTCGAGAGAGAGTGAATTAAATTTGCATTTGGACAGACTTGTGTGTGCTGGATTTAAGTGAGACTACTGACATGCTCACAGTTAATCTGAGTGGTTCCAAAACTGAGGTCAAAAAAGTACAACTGGTCAAAAAAACTCAACATGGTTTTGGTTGGTTTTTTTTTTTTTTTTTTACACAGCAGCTTTTTATTTACATGGAAATTTCCAATGGAAAATTCAGGATTTAAAAAAAAAATAAAAAATCAACCAACCACAATTATCAGTGATACTTCCTTTTGGTTTTTGGAAACATCAGAAAAGAAAACCAAGAAAAAAATTTAAAAGCTCTTTTTGCTATATTTGTCTTGAAAATTTGCAAAGGCAACAAAAACATGCTTTGACTTTCTCTACTAAGGAAAGAGGTTGCATAATAATAGTACAGGAGAAGAACACAGTAACTAGACATATTTATTGGTCATAACAATCCAAATATTTGGTTACTTAGGTACGCTAACCTGTCGAATTCAGAAAAAGACATGTGTGCAACCCACACCTGGTGAAGAAGAATGTAAGCATGGAAGTTAATTTGGCTCTTGTGAATTTTTCTTTTCCCTCTGTTGGACCCACGTAAGACTTCTTTCTCCAAGACTCACCCTGCCGATTGGCCGTGTCCCCCTGCACTGCCCTGAAGCACTCCAAGTGCTTCTCGGTGCAGTGGCCCCTGCCTCTCAAGAGCTTCAGTCACTCTGGGAGGATATAAAAACTTATTGACCTTAAGCCCTTCTCCCAACCTTTTAGGCAGAATGTAGCCTAATACAACATAAGCGACCAATGGGCTTTGGGAATTATTATTCAGCAACTTTAAATCTTTCTTTTAAAGCACCCAAATAATTGATACTATGTTGAATGACTCCCAGTTCTGACAGTGTCTTCAAACATCTCTTTTACTCTAGCCTTCAGAAGATATTTCTTTTCTTTTAAACATTCACAGCAAATACATTTGACAACATCAGGTGAAGCTGCTGTATATATCAGGCTGAGAAATGAGCATGGAGGCCAGAAGCATGTTTGGTAATAAGTAAAGAAGAAAGGAAATCACTAACAATACAGGAAATTAGAAGTTTTAAAAGTTGCAGGATATCTTGTATATTTTTTGTCTGTCACACAGACACACAACTGGTAATAAATTGGCTGTGTGTGTGTGTGCATGTGTGTATTTTGACCCCCAAAACATCCAGTTGTGGTTTGTTTTTTTTTTTTTTTAAATATCAAAGAGGCAATTGGTTCTTGCATTGTCTGATATAATTTATTAAATTTTGCTGCTCCAAATTAACTTTGGAGAATAAAAACTGAGGCATTTTTACTTATTTATTTTCAATATTTTGAACAAAGGATGGGCTATTCATACTAAGTGAATGGAATTTGAATTGGAAGAGTGATGTTTATCAAGAAAACTAACACTGGAGAGAAATTTCGTGCCAGGCACTATGCCATATGAACAGCTCTAACATTAAGTGCTCTTGTAGCTTTGAGCAGAAGCCATCCTCCACAATTAGTGAGCTGTATACTTCAGATTTAATTGGATATATGATTTGGGGAGGCTGGACCCAATCCTTTGCTTTTCAGGTACAGGAGATATTTATTCTGGATCTGAGCACACAGGACAGATTTAATACAATTCCTTAGAATACTGAAAATAAAACTGAAAAAAAAAAAAAACAGCTAAATTTTAAGTGGATTTAAATGGATTGATAGCAGATCTGATTAACTTCGGAGTATTATATCAAGAAGATATATTTCATAAATAAAAAGTGTTTCTTTCAAGTGAGATTGGAAATATTATTGATACTTCAAAGTATCTCAGAGATTTGTTTGTTTTCAAAAGGAAACAGTTAAGACAGCACATGCAAATGGCTTGGATGTTCAACCATTTCTACTAAAAGCTTAATATTTCCTTGTGTAAGCCTTTGCAAAAAGCAGGTCTAAAACTATCAATGTGTCTCAGAAAGCTGTTATTAATTTCTAGGAAATTTCATATAACTGCTTTTAAACAAGTCATATATTTGGGACTCCATCTTATTTCTGAATATGCCTGCTCAGCTCCAAGTGTTATCACTGGTATCTGTGCATGCAGAAACAGCAACAAAACAGAGACCCTAAAGAACTCCACCTCATTTTTTCTGCAAATGAAAAATCTGCCTGTGTTGGATTAATCTGCATCAGCAGTTTCTGCAAACAAGACAGTCTCACCAATGACATAAAAACGGGTAATTATGGGCAACTGAGTCATATCCTTCCAATGTAAACTGGCCTTCAGCTCCCAGTTCATGCCTCTGACTAACTGCACTGAAACATGAAGTGACATGGCATGAGGTCATATTGGATGGTATTTGGCCTCCATTCCCTTACACATTATGTCCATGTAGACTATGAAACAATGATATATAGGCATATTTCTAATGATTTTGTGTGACAACTGTGGGTTTGAGATAGCAGCAGTGGTTATTGCACAGTACATGATTTCCAGAAGTCGTAGTGAATTTGGAAAAAATGTACACAAGTGTTGTGGTTTAACC
>VZTL01061584.1:0-29349 GCA_013400535.1 Scopus umbretta
AATTTTAAGCCAAACTGTTCTCTTTCTGTTTTTAAGATAAAGTTAAGGAATACTATATTTTTTTTATAAATTATTTTATTTTCAGAGAGGTTATGAAGTTCTTTCAATTACTATAATTATTTGTTTGGAAGAGAATAATAAGTTAGCAAAATAACAGAATTCTTAAAAGGCAGAGAAAGACCCATTCAGATGCATACAGGTAAAGGAAATTATGTAGCCAAATAGTTAATAACAAATATTCTATGAATTCACATGTTAACTGGATTAAATTGCAATTCACATAAAACTTTCATAGAATTTTGGCAGCATTCTCATAGAAGAAAGCAAGCCTGATTAAACGTATCAAAAGAAACAGTGTAGAAACAGCAATGGTAATTTGTCAAAATTTAAATAAGGCAAAGGGCAAAACAAGCCAATGTGAAAAAGTGAGCTATAAACAACAATTTAAGTAGAACGTTCTTTAATAATTTACGCAGTCTGGTAATGAGGTGGAGGATTAAAAGAAGCAACAGGAAAATAAGAAGCTATTTAGCAAACAGTAAGATTAAACAAGTACAAAATTGAATAACAAAAGTCTATCTTCCTGTCATATTTGAGATCAAATTACACATTCAGCACTGTTCTTTGTTTCTCAAAGGACAGAAAGAGAACTTCCCTCAGGCAAGCAGCAGGTTTTATAAGAATTTTCAGTAAAGCTATGACATGGCAGCAAAATACTAATATATGACTTGCCAGTGTACATTTCAAATCATTGGCAATGGAGAATATTGAGCAATGAAAAAGATGTCTTACTTCACTAACTTTGAGTTTTACCTCCCACTACAAAGAACAATACTTAAACAATACATAAAATAAATAGGGGCATAGATTTCTTATTCCACCAGTGTCTCCAAAAAAGAAAACTGACCTCACCTATGAACTCTCTCCCTCTTAAAAATATACAAGTCTGGATTTGAGGTTTCCCTTGTTTTGTTTGTTTGTTTAAAGTTGAATCAAAACTCCACAGAATCTTTAAAAAAATTATTTGTGGATCTAGTATATATGAATTTTAGTATGATATGAAAATGTTTTAATGTGGATAAAATTCTCAGTTGAAGGAGGCACCCACATTAGAATCAGAACACAGCAGATAATGAGGAAGAAGCTGTCAGCCCATCGGTTACCTCTATTGGACACAACCACTGAATGGAAAATCTAGTTGAGAAAAATCTTGTACTTGTGCACAGTCGTAGTAACAAATCGCAAAAACAGATATTTCATGAACTGTAATCAAGTGCTATTTTGAAAAATAATATTGTATTTGACAGATTTTTAAAAAATATTTTAAAATAATTACGTAAGATGACTCTATTCTTAGACATTCACTTAATTAAAACAAAATTGGTCTGTGAATAAATTCAGTTATCTGCCTGATAGTATTTTGCATGGCAAGGCATCTTACTACTGTGCACACCTCATCAAAATACACAGTCAATTCTAGTAAAGTGACAGCTTCATCTATGTCTAAAAAACCAGAACATTCTTCTGAGAGCACAGACTTGATTTATTGGTGCAGTAAGTCAGATTTCTTCAAAAGTAATGCTATTCTATAGAGCTTTATAAGAAGTAGTTATTTTTACTTTTTGAATTATATATTATACACCAATAACATGAAATGCATTTTAGAAATCTAATAACTATGTTGTGAAAAATGCAAAAGCAGCCTCTCTTCTGATGGTAGCTATAAGCAGGTTCTTAAGAGGTAAGTAGAGCACATAGTAAAAATAAACTGCACTTGCAGCACATTTATGAAACACCCCAGTACTTATATTTCAAATGATAACTTCAACATGCTGCAGCTGCAATTTTAAAAAGGAACTAACTTTACAAGTCAATGACTGATAGAAATGAAAATACACTCTCTGAATATTTTTATTAAAAGTGCAGCCTCTTATAATTTAATTAAAAAGTCTTTCACTCCTCAAACAAAAGTATTAACCACCAATAAATTCTGTTTATGTATCACCACATTTGGGAAGTTATTTGATTACTCGCTGCATTATATTTATTTGCATCATCTCTGTAATGTACCTTTATGGAACAGGTATGAGAAATAAGCTCGGTGGCTAAATGATAATTCTTGTGCAAGAAAACCTAGTTATTTGCCCACTTGTAGCTGATACTATGCCAATAATCTGCTTCTTGAGGGCTACAAGTGATTTCAGTGGAAGATAAGAACTTAAGTTAGCAATACAAAAAAAGAAATCATACAATCAGTGATGCAAAACTGGCATCACTGCTGACCCAATGGACTTGAACATACTAAATTGTTCCATAAGATATCTGGAAAATACTGATTTTTTTTTTTCAGTTTCACTTAAATGATTTTAGTGTCACTAGCACTATTTTCCTGTGCAAAAAATCTTTAAAAATACTGGGCCGAAATACACTATAAGGACCATAACAGCATTCTGGGCACTTTTGATCCACCTCATGGCTCATTCCCTTTTCAGCTTCAGGTAAATTCAGGCTAACCACCAAATACAGAAGTAAACAATAAGTACTAAAAGAGGAGAGGGAAATAACAAAAGGAAAAATGAACAACTGAAACAAGAATCAAACACGGAAGGAAGACCACAGTCTTTGATTCCTTATATCCCACCTCCTTTCTGTCCAGCCTTTCATTTCTTTGCTATATCTCTACTGTTCAACTGCATCATCACAACCCCATTGTTCAACTGCATCAATGGAAAAAACACTCAGAAGCTCTCAGGTGCAGTGTTCAGAAGCCAGAGGTAACTGTTAATCAAATTAGCTGTCAGATCGCTTCTAATCATAAGGAAGTCTCTTCTTCTTATCTATTCTACCAGGGGTTTTAAAATTATTTTGTGAATGTGAATGTTAAAACAATATTAAACCATTTATAATAGGCTAAACCAGCATAAATTAGTTTGTAATGAAGCAGTTTTTGAGGAAGTAATTTTCCCAACTGAAGATTTTGGGGGACTCTTTTTCATATTGAAATTACTGTCATTGGTTTTTACTTACTGCATCTGAAACCAACAGCACTATCTTCATGTGCTAATAATAATGTTAATCAGCATGTCAACACGGTACAAACTTCCTAATGTAAAATTCAAAACTTGACAGAAACATGTCAATGCACTATATAGCTAACAAACAATGAAACCTACCCAACTCTCTAGAAATGCAATTAAATTATCTGGATGGTTTGAGAATCATACCTAGAAAAGCAGATGGTGAAACTGTGCCATTGCTCCGTGACACCATGACACTAATCCCAGTCTCAACAAATGGCACTGAAAAGTCAACCACTTCAGAGCGCTCTTCATTAATAGTGAGAGACCCCACAGCCATAACTGCACGATGATATACCACCTGATCCACAAAGAGAAGACACCACCAATATTACTCAGCAGAGAATACCTCATTTCTCTGAAAGAATTAAAAACAAGCATTGCTAAGTTCTTACTTAAGAGCTCTTTTACCTAACAGAACTTACTTCACCAATCATTCCATTCCACACATTATTGACTTTTTTGCCATGTTTCCCATTAGTCACCAAATAAAGGTCATATGTGAACTTGACAGTTTTAGACAACTTCTTCAAGATATCGATGCAGAATCCTTTGCAGCACTTCTTTACATTAGTTCCTTCATTAGTTGAGTTGCTGTCAACAGAGAAGAGAGACATAACCATTTCTACTGGGAAAAACAAGAATCACAACAGCAGGATTCAGCATACTGTGAAACAACATTTTGTCATACTTGTGAATGACCATGTTTTTTTGAATCAATGGAGAAATAACCCACAGCATGCTTTATATGGTGTTGGTACCTCTTACTAATCATAATGCAGTTGCTTGACAAGCGATAAATAGAAGATAATGGTAGACCTTGTATGACATGCTTTCTTCTGCAGTATCCAGCCTACTGCACTTCACTTCTCCATCAAGATATACAGTCTCCTTTTACTAACCTCACTCTTAGGCTTATATTAAACATTTATTACTTTTATTCTCAAGACGTAACACTACATGTCATTTAGTAATTAGAGAACTTCCCAACACGTAAGCTATATGAAGGCACAACAGTTCACCATACTAAAAATGGATGCTGCACCTTTTTCTGCACTTTGAGGTGGTGAATTTCAGGCCACCTTTGAATGCAATGATGAGGGCTTTCCCTTTACTTTTTTTCTGAAATATTAATTTCATGACCTCTAGAACTGTTTAGTATAGGCACCTTCAGAAGCCAAGGCAGTATTTTGTGGCCTTTGAAAGAATTAAAAATTAAAACTAGTTCAGAACTTGACTAAGTACAGTTATGTAAAAAAAAAAAATGTTTTTTTGGACTTCAGGAAGCATGTGCACAACCATTTAGCAGTCTCTGGAAATCTTCAGAAACTTGCATTATATTCCCTAACATTTGCTTAGTAAAACAATGTTGTTGTTATATTCAGTTCATAAATATGTAGACTGAAGCACAGAATGGGTGAAAAAACACTGATAAATTCACAGTGAGAAATTTTCCTCTGATTTCTAATGACTGCTCCAAAGTTAGAGAGCAATTGAAGCAGGTGAGTTTTCTCTAGATGGTATGTCACAGTGGTACTTTATGCTGGAGTAGTTTATCCTGTGCCAAATTTCAGAATAAGCATACTTTTTCAAGAGGAGACATTCTCAAATTGTTAAAGACTAACTAAACCAGGCATATTTCAACATAACTGGAAACAATTCAAAGAGGACTTATTAGAACAATCCTATTTTAAAACACAGTCTTCTTTCATGTGACTGAAATGGGCTAATTCTAGTTGATTTTGAATTTACCATAATCTTACTATCTTGTCGTTAATTCAATGTGACTTATGCGTATATAACCAGAACCTTTCAACTTATTAAAAAGGAAGATGTGCAAACAAGAGCATACTGTGTGGGAAAGGGGAAAAAAAGAGGACATTAAATACAGAAGGAAAAGCAAAGATAGGCAGCAAGAGGAAAAAAACAGCAAAGTATCAGAAAACAATTATACAATGAAAGAAACAAAGGAAAGAATTAATGAGAAAAAAGGGGAATATATTTTGCACTCAGGAAAAAAAAAAGAAAGGAATGCTGTGTATTTACTTACTTAATTTTGACAAATTTACGACATGGTACGGTGTTTTTTTGGCAACTTTCCATCAAAGGATCCACATCCTCAACAATTACAAAGGGAGCCTCCTCCAGGGTGACAATACTCAAATGGTTATCATCTGGGTCGCTGTCTGCGAAAGAGCTGTACCTTGGCCAGACAGAGTACTTCAGGCTCAGTGAGTTGTTCTCCCATTTCCCCACCTGAAATGCCAAGATACACAGGCTGCTGATATCTGCTTGCTTGTCTTTGACAAATGAGGTCTAATATTAAATGTGCTGGGATACAGGTACCAGAAATTACATTGCGAAGACAGTTGTCTTGGGCTTTTGTTATCAAAATTACTTTAGAAGTTTTTAGAAATTGCATGAAGTGAGAAAATGCACTGTGGTAAAGACAAATAAGGCAATGTTATTTTAAGAGATAACAGTTTTATAAAGAATGGATGACATCAGTTAACACTATCTATCACCTGGCTATAGCTGCACTGAAATTTGACATGCATCATTTCCATTTGAGCCAGAACAGCAACCAGATATTCTGTTTGTTATCAGGACCAATTTACAGTAATAAGAAAGCAGTTCTCAAAAAAAGAAAAAAAAAAGAAAAAGCAAACTAACCCACATAAACATCAGACTGATAACCAAAGTGTCATAATATCATTTCTATATCTTCTCAAAAGAGAAGACTTTTCTATTTGTATAGTTTGAAAAGCCATTGTGAAAGCCTTTACCTAGGGTCCATCACACCTGAGCCAGGCCAAAACATGTTTTAGTAAACACAGCTTCAGCTGTGCATGATTTAGTTCTTATTAGAAATAACGCCTTTTATTCTGCTTTAGTTAATGCCAGCTGTTGGGAGAGTTTAAGAAAGCATACCCCACTTTACATTAAAATTGTCTATTTATTTACTTAAATAATTATCCCTTCTATATATTAACCTACATTCCTTTGCATTTCCGGAACACCAGAAAGGGGCATATGATTTAAATATTTTGAAAAATCTAGCATTTTGTTACTCAGACTGTGTTTAACTACTTTGTATCCATAAATCTAAGTGCATGTTTTATCCAAGTGGTGATGACAGATAATATATATGAGCTAGCAATCCACATAATTTATAATCTAATGCATTGTTGTGGTTTAACCCCAGTTGGCAACTGAGCACCACACAGCCACTCGCTCACCGTCCCCCCCTGCAGTGGGATGGGGGAGAGAATCAGGGGGAANTTTAATAATTCTTCAGTTGCTTAAGCTAAACAAATGATAACATACTCATCAGACTGCTAAAATATCTGTTTTCAAAGGAAAATGGTGGGGATTAACAGTACAATGACAGACTTGGGCCCTAAAAAAAACCAAACCAAACTGCAAAAAAATTTGTCACCTACCTTCTGCCTTCTAAAGACTTTAAAATGAATCACAAAAATTCCCAAAGTATATTATTTATATCCATTCCTTTTAGGGAAGCATATAAGCACATGCCCTTTGCCATTTCCTTTCCATCCTGTTTATAAGTCAAGATGTTTTGCTGAACTTTAAAGTAGAAGGCACAAATGCCAAACCTCTATGCACTTAAATTAGGACATTGAAAATATCTCAAGATAACTAGGAATTCACAGGATTTATACGTACAATTCTAGTATGAAATTTAACCAAAACACAATGGATGAAGCCTTTGTGAGAAAAAATATTTCATACACAGGGAAATAAAGCCATTTAACTCTGTATGAGACAGTAATATTGCAAAAATTGTTTAATCATCAAGTTATTGTACATAATCGCATTCACAGCAGAGTCTGTGCTGGTTTACATTAGCTTACACAGTGTTGTTTATATCTATGTCCTAAGTACACCATGAAGTTGGCCATCTGGAATGTGGAGATTTCCAGCCAACTCAGTACTTCAGTCAAACAGCAAACGTGCCAAGTAATACGATGAATTTCAGAAGTGGAACATATGCCTGACTTTCTGCCTATTCCAACCAGCTAGAAGAAACGAAACGTGACCGAGGCTCAGTTGCGTTTGTGTGGTCAGGACTATAGCAGTGGCAGCACCCGCCCTTCTAAATCACTTGATACAGGATTCTGGGGAGAGGCAGATCTGCCTAATCCTGAAGCACTTCCCTCTGCAAGCCACCCCCTGCGCTTGCATCACTGTCATGTGGACCAACAGGAAGACGAGCTGACCATGACAATGAGAGTTCATCTGACTCTATCAAAAATGTAGTGACTGTTTTGATGATGTTAAAAGAGGAGTCATGACACTCTTTCATACTTCAACTGGAGTAACTGCTATTTTATTGTTCTGAGGAGGATATAACCAGTCATATTTTTAGATGGCTGAATTTGGGGAACTGCTAGTTTCTTTTGAAAGATACAGTTGTATCTGTATGGAAGTGTTATGTGTTCAGCTGATCTCTAAAATTAGGTCCAAAAATTTTTATCAGTTGCTTTCCATGGATTTATCTCAATATTCACTCCTTGTAACCTTGTTTTTAAAAAAATAATTAAAAATTAAGACCTTGCCTTGGGTCTTAGGGGCATCTCTACTTCTCTGTCCAAAGCGGTCTACTGCTGCAGCCCCAGGGTGACTTCATCTGGGCTTTTTATGGTGCACAAATTGCATGTCCATTGCAGGTCATCCCTGCTACCACCAGTACAATGAGTAAACCACAGTGTCAGAAAGCACAATGAAAAAAAAGTATGAGAGAAAGATATCAATCAATGTCATGAAGAATGGTAGAAAAGCAAAAGGCAGACAAGCTCTGGAAATCCTTGCTGGTCAGCTAAGAATGGCAAATAAGAAAGGGTAGTAATTAGAAAGAGCCTGTAGGTCACTCCTTTTGTTTGGGAAATGTTTCTGTAGGATTTGTTTGTTCTAATTAATAAACAGTTAGCACAGGTGTTGGATTTGCTCTCCTGCTGATGCTGGACTCACAAGTGAAGAGTTTCCATGTTTATTTGGTATTTTTATTTTAAAAGAGATATATTATTGAAGACTACATATTACACTTCTATCTTTCTGCTACAGTTTGGAATGATCAAAACACTTTTTTCTTTTTCATTTATTTTAAGTGGAGGGTAAAAATTTAGTTTTATACAATTAAAGCACATGGTCAAAATATGGGAGGATTTTTATATTTGTATTAGAAGCCTTTTAGCTTGTGCAGAACTAATTATAGCATTGTTATTAAGAATATGAATGGTATTATTTACACAATATTTTGTACTTCATGTATTATTAGTTCTTTCAACATCCTTGTGCAATTGATAGTATCATTTTTTACAAGGTGAAGGGTTGAAATGACACACAAAACTATAACTAAAACTAAACCTAAACTAAAACGCGAGCAAGTTCCCATCATAATAAAGAGAATTTTTGAAATTGTATCCATATGTAGGTGTTCTGCAGGATCAGCGCTTATGTCACTTATGGAAGTCAGATCTAGTTTCAGATCCAGTCACTATCTGTTTTGAATGCCTTTAAAACCTGCAAATGCTTAGGGAAAAGAACAACAGGTTGTAACTAAAAGACATGCTCACTGTATTTCAGAACATTATAAAGAGGTCTGCTTATGAAGTGTAAGAATTTGTGTGCAAACCCAAATGTTAAGTCCTTATTCAACACTGACTGTTAAAGTGGCTTACATGTGACAACAAAGCAAAATATCTGAGTATAAAGAGTCCTGGGTTTGCCTGTGAAGGTAATTATAAATGCTGTAGAATATGAAAAAATTCATATGTAAAATATGAAAAGTAGAATATGAAAAGTTCAGTTGCTGCTCTCAGTAAGAGACAACGGTGATATTTGAATAAACCATTTTACAGTGAAATAGTTTATCAACCTGGACAGCTTCAAAATTCAATTGCCTCCAGTGTTTTGCAGCACTCATTTTCAGTGTGCTACTTCATGATCATTACAGCTACTGATGAAATGAACTAAATGTGGCATTCTCCGACCAAGTCCAATCATCTAGATTTGAGGTAGAAGGGGTCTGTGTTTAAATTAGCATGCTTTCCTACTAATATTGGTATCTCTGCTACAGATATTCTTTATGCAACATTTTCTAATTTTAATAACAAATTATTTGAACACTAGAACACATTAATTTGCAGGTGAAACTACAAACTTCCAATACAGAACAGTAATGAGCAGTAACTCTACGTACTCTTAGCAGAGACCAGAAAGAATTTTCATAGCCAGTGTATCAAAGACTAACAGGTCCACAAAAATAAAATAGTGGTAAACTCACATGTAGGATAGAAACACACTGCCTCTACTGTGGAAAGATTTTCACTACAGTGAAGAGTTACTATCTTATTCTTTCTATCTGCAGCCTAAAACTTCTTACTTGTACTTGATCAATCTTAAGGGAATTCTTTGCCATACAGAAGCTTTTTCTTATCTCCTCAGTCTTCAAGCCATCACTGCTTGGAAAAGGGTAGCCAGAGGACAACAGGGAGTTAAAATACTGCAGAGTCCTGCCGGGTTGCCAGAATTATATTTTGATAGGGTGGGCAATGGGTAGAAGAGAACTTTTTTGAAGATATTTCCATTGTCCTAATTTCTTGAAGGAAAACAGTTCAGAAAATGGGCTTTTTATTGTTCAAAACATAAAACCACCATTTGAAATTGCTTGTAAACAGAAATAAAGATGTTTTAATAAAGATATTGCACTTATAGTTCTGGATTTGCTATCTAGAGATACATGCTAATTTATCAGAATACATAGAGATAAATTTGAGGTGAAAGAATTTCAACTACTCCAATCTATTATTTTGTTTTGCTTGGGTTACTGATTCATAGAATTTCAAATTTTAACTTTTTTATCTGAAACAGAATGGAAACATTTTTAAGATTTCAGGACTTTGTGTCGGTCAGGATAATAATTCCCCTTAGCTCCTGGAAGCAAGACTGCTGCCCCAGAGAACTCAGCAGAAAGCACAGCTCATTGACAGTAGGCAGTGAGAGGTAGTCCAACTGCATCAAGAAGAATCACACGTATTGGAATTGGTGGGGCAGGCCCAGCCAACCTGAATTTAAAATGAAGCCAATATAAGATAAAACATTTATATTTGGTGTAGCCACGCCCTAATGACCGGAAATTTAGCTGTAGATGAATCAGGGCAGTTTGCTCAGTCTTACCTGCATCCTTTTTGTCACCTATTCCTTTCCTGTTTACTAGAAAATTAAGAATATTTAAGACCCCAATCATACCATTTTGGTATAACACAAAGTCATCTTCACCTGCAACCATTTGCTGTTTCAAAATCTCACATGCTGAGGAATCATTTCTTTAGCACCTCTAGGCACATGTAGAACACAGGAAAAATATAGCTATTTTTGTAAAATGTGTTCTGTAAAAATCTCCTTTTCGTTTAGGTAACATGACTTTTTTAGAATGACAACCATTTAATAGAGCATTAAATAACGTACAGGAGGAACATTTGGACTTCTGGATTATGCAACCTGAAAGATGAAACTACTGAATAGTTCAAAGACAGGTCTGAAAATTTGATTTATGTTCCAACTTAAACCAAATTAACTACATTTAGTTACAGTCTATAGCAAGTCAAGCAATGGAGAAGAGAATAGCATGCTTAGAGTGCAAAGAGCACAAAGTTGTGTCTAGAAAGAGAGCTCTCCTGCTTGGACCTCGTAGCAATCCAATTAGTATTACTAGAGAAATGAAAAGTGAAAATTAGTTTATTCTCAGCAGATACAATGGCATATCTGTGTTCCTAGATTCAAAAATGGAGGGGAAATGTAAAACTCCATTAAGAAAGATTTTAAAGTAACAAACACAGTAGCGTGTATTTGTAAACCATTTTTAAAAGAGAAAAGTCAAGCTGAGGATAATCCTCAAAAATGCAGACGTGCTCCATTGCAGAACTGTCAAAAACTGCATGCAAATACTTTTACTCTACTGTGTGGAAATGCCACAAAATATCCAGAGATTTATGATAAATTTCTGTCATTCCTAGTTCGACTGATAACGATGTAGTCTTGATTCCAGAGAAATACAGATGGCCCTCACTTGAAAAAAAGGACAATAGAATAATTTTTGAGAAAGATTATGGACCAAATTACTAAAATCCTTATTTATGGGCAAAAGACAAGGACTCTCATTAAAAATACAGTTTCAATATCAAATCAAACCTTTGATTCACTATTGTAGGTGTAAAACTCAGCTTCAGGTATGGACTTGCAATGATACATATACCATTGTATCTCTTTCGAACTTGTACATTCTTTCCTATTTTCTCCATTTTCATCTGCAGTCTGGAATATTCCCTTTGGTTTAATCTCTACAGGATACAGGAAGGAAAGCAGAAAATAGCTGAGAGCATGGAAGAGCTTGTTTGTTGTCAGACTGAATTAGCAATCATAGGGTCCTCATCTCATCCACCGTTGTCTAAAGCACCTTACAAACTCCCTGTATTACATACATGGTTTGACCACCTCATGCATGCCTATTTATCTTTTGATATCACCCCTGGGGAGGGTGGTAATGAAGTATTTGGTGTGTTTATGTGTAACAGCTAGATAAATACAGCTAACCTAAGACAGACAGACAACTTGCAAAGTTATGCATTGCTGTACCTCACAGAGACCCCTCTCCCGCTGCACCCTGAAGCAAGTCTCTAAATAATACGAGGATGATTGACATAATCCTAATCACACACCCTCACAGAGGCCATCAAATCAGAGAAAAAGAGCAAGGCCAGATCCTGAGCAGAGAGAGAAAAGAGCAGAGCGTGTTCTCCCTTGCGTGCCAACACTGGCACAAAAAGAAAGTCTGTCACACCGGCATATCTCACAGAAAACAAACAAATAACTCAGTCCTATCACCTTCTTCCCAGCAGATGGGAACTGTACGCAATACACAGTCATCATCCTTTTGTAAGAAAAAACGCTACATGACAACATGGATACTAAATGCACTCCCAGGACTACCCGATCAAACCTTTGAAAATAGAAAAAATTTCAGGGATGTTCTTTCTACATTAAACACACACACATTTTTCAAACATACTTTTTGAGCTGTCCCACTTTTGTGAAGAAAATAATGCTGAGCAAATGCAAAATCTAACACATCTTGCTTTATAGAAAAAATATTTATTACTTTTATTTCATCATTCTCTTCCACTTACAAGGAAGAGCTACTCTGGCAAGTTTTGAGTCAATAACTAGAAAGCATAAATTGAGTTTGTCAGGTTAGCAATAACAGGCAGCTGCAGAACAAAGCACAAGAGCAAAATCCTTCCTCCAGAAAAAGCATCTGTTGCATACCTTCTGCTGCAAACCTTTGTGTCACTTTGTGTTTCTGAAGGTCCATATTTCACAATGACACATTAAATTTAAATGACAAAATATGATGCACACACTTTCATGTCTTATTAATAGGGACTGTTTTACAGTCCTGGGTAGTTTGAAGACATCCATTTAAAGACTTTGAAGTTTTCAAAATTTGCTGCAAAATCTCATATGGGGTATGCAAATATAGCACTCTTCCCCCATGGCTGCTCCTTACGCTGACAGGAAGGCACCAATACTGCAGCCAGCAGGGCTCAAAGGAAAACACAGTATCCAGAGAGATTATAAACAAACAGGAGGAGAAAGAGAAGCTACCACCTCCTGTAGCCTCATTTTTTCAATACAGAATTAGCAATTAGCACTCACCAAATCCTCAGTGGTTGGTATAGTTTTGGTACTGGGAAATGTCCCAGATAACTCTATATAGCACAAGAGTTCAAACTCATGCCAGAGAAGCCATTTTATGAGTTGATTATGTCATTAGAAAGGAAAAGAGCTAAACAAATTAACTGCCCCTTCCCCCACCTCCCAGTGAGGGAAGACTTTTTGTCTTGCAGCTCTACAGAAATGTCCAGGTAGCCATACCTTTACCTCCAGGGAGGAAGAGCTGCCCTGAAAGTCTTCCTACTCTTTAATCTCCTCTCTAATATTAGCTATGAAGAACAGGAGCAAAACACATTTTACCATTGCTTTCCATGGTAGCTGTGATTCCTTTACAGCAGCAGAGAGAGGGAACCATTTTCCTTGGGAATACAGGATTTAAGAAATGCTGCGTAATAATTGGTGCAATTCAAACAATTCAGTACAGTAAAGGTCAAAGAAAAGGCCTTTAAGCTAAGTAAAAGCTCACTGATACAGAAACAATATGCAATTTTCACTCAACAGTAAGTGTCAGGATAGGCATACAGGAAGACTAAATACACTAAGCAACAAGGATGGAACAAAGAAAATGACAACCCAACAGATGTTAAAGAGCATGCTGTTTCTGCTATGAGCAAAGATAATATATCATGTTAGGCTACAAAGCTACTGACAAAAGATATACCAGCAAATGGATGATTAGATCATGCAATTTCATCTGTTCTAGTTAAAATATATGCATTTCTTCACAACTTTTAGGGAATGTCTATCAGGAGGCATCAGGATCCTTCAGCTCTCATGACCCCTGCTCTGAAATCCATTGAGATTTCATAAGAAACTACGCTGTACCGTCTCAGTGACTTTTTATAATCACAGTACTCTGACAAAAAATTTGGTCAGATTTCTGACCCAGTATTAGGTTTTCCAGTTCCTGTCCAGTGAAGTTTCAGCTATGCCATTAGATATGATAGCTCTCTTTTCTTGGCTACATGACGGTGGATGTTAGTAGCCAGATGGAGCTCTCTGTGAAGACTTTGGTTCATTTATTCCAGGCAGGAATCGCGCACCCTCTGCCTACTCGTTCCTACTCAGATACAAATGTGTATAACCTCACACAGAGCTTGTAAATCTGGTATATGTTAGTTAATCAGAGCAAAATTGAGTTCTATATAAAATCCTGCATTAATAGAAAGTCAAAGATGATTGGTTACATTTAGAATAAACCTGGCCATAAGTAATGGTTCTTGCAGTGGCATTTAACTAGCAATTGTGCCACGTACTGTTACCCTTGCTTCTTTTAAAAATTCATTGGCTACAAAAATATAGGACACTTATATCTCACAAATTCACCCAGAGTGCAGACCATCATGGTAATTTTATCTATATCTATCTGGGAGCACCAGTAAAAATTGTTTTTACCCTGGAACTCACCATTACAGACAGAACACTCTCATCTTTAAATGCTACACAGTCCTCCCTACCTTCCTTAACATATACGATATGCACAGCTAATTACATCACCTAATTTTGCCACTACTAATTATATTCTAGTATATGATTTTAATATTGGATTGATTTGGTTTATTTCTACATTAAAAAAAAAAAAAAAGAAAAGAAAATCTACAGACTGTGAAGTTTCAACTCAGTGAAGTTAATAAGCTGGGTGAGACACCCACGTCACACCTCACTGAGATAAGCTTAATGGAGGAGTTGCAGCTGGTAGTGCTGGACTTCTGAGGATTTTTTAGCACTAGCACAGTGTTCCTGTAGCACTTTGGTGATATTTGGGCAACACTCTTAACTCTGGCAAATTTATCGAGTTTCACTGAAACAAGAACATTAAGCTTGTCTTCTTAAAAATCTCTTGCCTGAGAACAGCAGCCCCTTTGCCTGTCAAGATTAGCAGCAAGAATATGAATGTTGATGCCAGAAGTTTGAGTAGCTGCTTTAGGATCTGTCAAAATATCTTGCTGGATGCCTGCTGAACATGCCCAAAAGTGATTTTCAGTCTTCAAACTGTTATCATCCAACCAGCTTTATTCAGAATCTAATATAGGACAAATCCCTCAGTCAACCCCATTCACACATGAAGTTACCACTTCAGAGTTTTGATACAGAGTCATTTGTATAGGAAATGGAACTTACTTTCCTAGGGGCAAGATGTATGCTCTTCAACTATGGTTGAATGGATTTTCTGTAACCTCAAGCCTCGAGTCAATTATAGAAATTTTGAGACAAGGAAAAATTGTATTTAAGTAAAAGCAGATTATTAAACTAAAAGCAAAGAAAATTGAATTTTAATATTAAATCTTTTATTTTCAGGAGAATGCTGGTAAAAAAATCTTCACATAAACCACAATTACTCTTTCTTAAATAAATAAGAAAGTCGCTACTTGTTCTTTCTCTGTACATTAGTCTCATTATAAGGATTAGCAGGCTTTTGCATTGTCAGTTTTTCACGAGTAAATCATTTAATTAGATCCTAGGACTTGATGTTTTCCATATAGAATTGAGGATATTTAATAAGAGTTCGATAAAACAATTCTGTGGTACTCATTGCAATACTGTAATTGGAAGTAAAAGCATG
This sequence comes from Scopus umbretta, assembly GCA_013400535.1. NCBI lineage: Eukaryota > Metazoa > Chordata > Aves > Pelecaniformes > Scopidae > Scopus > Scopus umbretta. The sequence goes on from VZTL01061584.1 coordinate 15,397, forward strand.
CACTTGTCTGGAAACTCAGAACAGAAAGTGTTAGAGCTCAGGTTAGTAGCTTTGACAGTTTCGAAATTGAGCAAAACAGCACAAGGAGAAAGGAACAAGGAGAAAGAAATTGTCTAGGAGTTATGGGGTGAGAAATACAACTTGGAAAGAGTGTTGAGACAACACTAGAGAGATGTTCTAACAAACCATGGGGTGGGCAATGGCCTTCTCATGTCTCTAAGTCAGAGGAACTGTCCCATTATTTCTGAAGTGCACAGTGACACTCTGCTGATATAAATGTGGGGTGCTCCGAGATAGCGGAGAGCTACATCCAGCTTGCCAGGATAATTGATTAGTCAGTTTATTTGTCTTCATCCACAGAGGCAGGGATCAGCTTGTGGTCAGAAGAATAATTCTGGTGGTGACAGCCCGTTCTTGGCTGCCTTTCATTTCTCCCCTCTGACATAATTAAACCTGGCCCCCTTCCCATAGTCCTACGATAAAGCAGCAGACATGAAAGCTGCAGCTAGGGGCAGGCTGTCTCTACTGAAGTAACTCCTCTGGCCTGCTACCAAAAGGGCTCTAAAGCAAAGGAGCAGCTTGGAGTGGATGCATAACTTTTTTTCTGGGCAGGAGCCTCCCTCCAGTCACTCTTTTTTACCTCCTAGAAGCTCCTCAAAGACAACAATGAGCAGAAAGGAATTTACTGGATGGAAAACTGTGCACAGACAACATAAGCATCAGCCTACAGAGAGTCTTGTAGCCAAGCACAGCAGGTGGAGTGTGCACTGCTGCCATACAACATGCACAGTCAGATACAGCAAAACCTGCACAAAATCTTCCATTCTCTGATAGGGGAGTCACTTGAAGGTTAAAACAGGCTCAAATTATTTCTTGGAAATAATGTTGGTTCATATATCCAGCATTCCTTTGCTGGTGCTAGCTCATCTTTCAAAAACATCAGACCTATCTCCCCTTGTCCTTTGAATGGTCTTTTTAGAGAAGTTTCAAGGTACAAAATGTATGAAATTATTACACCATGAGCATTGTTGGCTGCCTCTCTAACCATTTTCTCCCTTAGGTGCCTCATATTAATATTCCCCAATAGTATAATACTTTTTCCAGAACATTATATATAATATGCAAACTGTTGAAGAATTTTAAAATAGGGTAAGAAATTTTCATAATGGTTACTGAGCAAAAGATTCCTCCAAAGATTCAGATTGACACATTTGGATAGGATTACATTTATCCAGAGAATTAAATTTGCATGAAATGATTATAAAGAAATACATAGCATAATCTAGGACTACTCTCTGTGTTTTTCCTTGACTAGCATATTTACTGAGATGTCCTTAAGTAATTCTTTTGTCATTATTATTCAACATCATGAAGAGTCTTGCAGTCTTACAAACTAGAGTTTTAAGTTGATTTTATGGGATTGTAAGAAAAAGAGTTCATAAATATCAGCAGCAATTTAGATAATGCAGGATCATGCTTTATGAATTTAAAATAAAACTGGTAGATGATATAGATGTATTTTTTTCTACAGTCTCATATTGCAGTTTCTAAGGTCCCCTGGTTTTAAAACATGGGACCACAGATAACATGCAAAACTCAGAGCCAAAATGGTGACAGGTTGTGGTGGCAGTTTTAAAGAAAAAACATTCATGATGAACAACTTTTATTACTTGCATATATGATTAACCCTGATATTAAGATACTTTTCCTTCTTGTCTATATAGAGATTTATGGAGCTCTCGCCTACCAGGAGAACACAAGTCAAGATTCTGAATTTTTTAGTCAAATGTTATAGGGATTATCCTACAATTCAACAGGAATTTTGCAGTTTAAAAAAAAAAAAAAAAGTGTATTTTTACTCTAAAACCTGTCAAAGAATAGAAAACCAAGAAAATAGAAGGACTGGAGCTGTCAAGATATACAAATCCATTCAAATTTCATTAGTTAAGACCAAAGTTTCTGGAGATTTTTTCAGTCATCCATTTTATTTTACTAAATTGTAAGAAGAAATGCAAGGTGTTTTTCACAGAAGTCTTCTGAAATCCACGTGGCTTATCTTCACTGACATGTTGCTTTCCCTGTTAAAACTCCTTAGACCTACTCACAATAAGGTAAAATTATCTTTTCTGAACTGTTGTGACAAACCTGCTACAGCAGAATATCATCATTGACATCCATGAGGTTAATCTGTCTACTTGTTATTAATAGGGTTCTACCAAGTCTCTCCTATCTCCTCTAACGTCTTTTACCCAGAGGTAATGCTCACCTTTTCCCATTCGCGATCATTGTTCAGTACGATCACCACCAGCCTGGGGTGTGCCTGGTAACCATCTGCTGTGAAGGACAAATCTTTACCTTCCCAAGTCACATTCATCATAAACCTAGAAGGCAAGGAAGAAAAGTTCATTGAAAAATTAATGAGCTGTCCAGCAGTTAATGAGCAAGCTAGTTCAGACATCAGAACCACTGACGAAATGCACACACCAAATCCTGTTATAATGATGTGAAAAGCCTATGTTTGCAGCATGGGGAGACCGAGCATTTCAAGGCAGTCCATAGCAGAAGACAAAGCAAAATATTGCTTACATATGATTTTTAACCTAGACATTTTTAAAGCAGCTTCCACATTATGTATGACCTGTACACTCCATAAATAATCTTTCTGGCACTTTGCACATCCTCACCAGTTTTCCAGGATCATTTTACACACGTCTACATCAGCTCTGTATGTAACATTACACTATTGTCTCACTAGAGTAATACTCAGAGGGAAGTGCATCTACTGTGGCTTCACCTGTTTAGACCTCCAAGAGTCCTGTCAGACCTTCCCAACACTGTAGCTATATACAGTGTCTTTGTGACACTTGGATAAATTCCACTAATGCCTTCAGCCAAAACCAGACATGAAAATTTTGAAGGGGTTAATAATATTTCAGTTCAGTAATTTCAAAAAGAAAAGAGAGATATGTTTTAAACTTTTCTTTGTATTTAGGTTAATTTTCACTGGTTTTCAAAAGATATATAAACTAATTAGGACTTTGGATAGAAAAAAAAAATTAGAGGGACTCAGAATAAAATGTACCACAAGGAGGATTTTTGAATTTATTTTTTTTTAATGTCCATTCAATCATAAATTTTCTGTCTTTAGTCTTACCAGTTTGGGCATTGAATTAATAAAACTGTTTATTTACCACAGGCTCTTTGTTCAGCTACAAAGGAGAAGACTTATTCAACTGAAAATTTTGCACAAATTCACATCAACAGAAGGAAATTACTCAGTGTCACAGAAAGAGGTAACTCCCCTAAGATGTGCCACAGTACCGTTGCTTGCTTTCTCCATTCTCCTGTATTGCCACACTAACCTGCATGTTCTAAGGACAAAATAGTACTTCTTATAAGCAGTCCTGTCATTAGCAATGATTACATCATCTCTACGGAGACATTGCTCTGACCTAGACTGTGCCATCGAGGGACACTTATGAACTCTGGCGAATAACACTGCAGGTGGTTCCATGCACACCCGTCACAGGTCAGAAGTGCTCAGCAGCCAGACACTGCAGTGGACCTGATCTATGCCGGGCTAGGTGTCTTGGTACTCTACTCGTTACCTTAGAGACATTCATCAACTCTACAGAGTCCTATAGCTTTTCTAGCCATAGATTTGCCCCTGAAGGTCTTAAATTCCTTATCGAGTTTATACCAATTCTTATATAGTCTACCTGGTTTTTCCATTTCCTGATTAGTATTCATAGCTTTTAATTTCTAACTGTGGCTTTCCATTATCATTGAACCATGTACCCTCTTTTCCAAAGCATTGTCCTTTCATTGATTCAGAAATGCCAGCATTCTGGCCATCTAACAAAATTGACTTTCCTCAAAAATAATTTTCTCTCAAAATTTTCCACAGAATTATAACATAAATCCATATTTATATGCGCTCCACTTCCACATAGCTTCAGTGTTTCTCAGTGAGAACAGATTGTTTCCACTGCTCTGGGGTCAGAGAGAGTGGTGAGAAATTGTAGTTTTTATTTAAAGTGCAAATATAGAGAACTTACTGCCAAGAGTCTGAACGTCCTCGGCACACAGGTCAAGCTCCCAGGACTATGATACTGAAAAAAAATCTATCATTTTGTACATTACCTGAAATTCTGTCACCCAAGAAAATCAGTCATGAAAGGGAAGAGAGTAAAAGGCTGGTATTGGCATTGCTGTTCTTTGGTCACTTTAAAAACAAACAAACAAACAAACAAACAAACAAACAAAAAACCCCACTACCAACTGTCGACATGAGCCTGACAGGGCTATCCCATGGGTGAGAGCTAAAACTGCAATTCAAAATCTTGGAGATCCCATGGCATTTCTGGAAGAGAATGTGCCCTCCATCCCATGTCCATGGTCTGAAGATAATTGCATTGAATTGCACTGAATTCTCAGTATATTTCATTGAAAGAAATTCAGTCCAGGCTTTCACCTTGTTGCTCTCCTTTTGGAATTCAGCTCAACACCAATATCATTCCATCCCACAAACAGGTGTGTTTTGAAGGGCATTAAAGTTTCTTTAACTATCTTTCATACATTGATCTGTAATGTTTTACCCACAAGAAACTGATACCGGTTTACATGTTTGTTTATTTGTTTGTAGCAGTACTAGTAGCATGGTCTCCTGGTGAATCTGACATAGACAAAATTCTTCAGCTCCACATTCAAAGGAGAAGGCTTTGTATTGACATGGCTGCCCAAAGAAGCAGAAGCACACTAAGTAAAAGTTTATAGACCCAGAAGAAATAATGTCATTGTATCATAACAGTTAATAATTAAATGTGCACTGCCCTAAACAGCCATATTAACATCATTCAGCACTGGTCTGACAGCAATTTGCAAATTCACCGATTGTAATAAGTCATATTTTGTGACACTTTCGGTGTAAATTTTCCCCTTGGCAGAACTTTGCTTTTCAGTTGAACTAATTTCCCATGTATTAAATTTTTCATCCAGCACTGAAAGAGCTTGCTTGGGAGTAAAAAGCTTGTTTGCCACCTTGAGAGGAAGTGGCAAACCACCAAAGAAAATTTGCTGCGCATACGTGTAAGAAACCAGCATAACGTTCGCTCACTGCTGAAAATCAAATGCATTTTGACCCGAGGAATAAAACGCCCAGGAAGTCACCACAAGGGGAAAACAAGGACCTACTGTGAAAAAATGCACTAATCATATTTGTACTTCTGCACCCTCCCTCACAGATTCCCTCCCAATTCATACACATGAAATAACATGTGTTATAATAACAAACACATTGTCTTATGGGGCCAAGCAGAAATCACCTCATTTCAATAAAACTGAAAGCTTGAGCATTTTGTCCTCTCCTAAGGGCTGGACCACAAACATGCACGCTGTGCTGCATCAGGCATTTGTATCCAGCTGGGTTTTTAATTGTGTAGCCATTGGTGATTGGACTTGAGTTGAACCCTTCTTTTACGTAGTTTGGTAGGATCGTTACCCCAGATTTCAAACACCACTCATCATATTTGGGATTAATATGCAAATGCCCTAGCCTAAAAGCTAATCAAGGGCCATCATAAGATGCAAGGCTGTAGCTGCAGCAATGCTCAAGTGCTCCAAAAAGAAAGGTGAACTACAAATCTAAACTGAAAAACTTAACTCAGCATATATTTTTAAACTGTGTGAATTTACCAGCCATTTAGTAGTGAAACACATTTTGCAAGTTAAAAAACAAGTCCCCAATCTGTAAAAGTGTCTTAAAATTTTATTGTCTGAGTCATATGCAAAGGTATTTGTGAGTGACGCAGTCTGAGTTACCCCGGTTTCTCAAACTGCAGCAATAAAAAAGAACTTCAAAGAGATTCTTGTTTTCCCAAGAACACTCGTCTGTACAAAATTCATCAGCTGCCTGTGTTCTTCAGAAACCAGTGCCTACAATCAATATTCCCTTTTGAACTGTCATTTTTCCTCCGCAAAGGACAGAAGTCCTGCTCTGCTTTTACTGGCCAAGATCCTAAACTGCTCATCTCTGCGAAAAACAACCACGTGCTTCTCTGTTCCTGGTTAGGAAGACTGGGGAAAAGGAAGTATTTATATTATATGTTTATTTCTTATAGAGTTTTAAGTTTGTCCAAGATTAATTCTGTGCAGGATGTCTTTGGCTTCTGAATTGGTCAAAATATATTTCTGAAGTAGGTCTGGAATTGCTTATTCCTTTTCTTAACTAAATGAGGTCCTTGATTATTTGAGTTTGTTACTTTAAGGGGGCAATTCAGCATACACCTTGGATTAATAGTTAATGTGCTTTCATACCTCATTATTGCTATAACCTTTGCAAAGACATGATAGCAGGAGGCCTTGTGATGGTATTAATATGCTGAAGTCTTAATTAACTTTTGCAAACTGAAGTTCATAAGTAAGATTCCCCAGGTGATACATGTATGAAAAATGGGATTTTTTGGGACAGAAGTTAAGCTATTCTCACACTGAATCCAAAACAGGTTCTTGCCATTTGAAGAACCAAGCCTGTACTATGTATTTTAAAACACTTTTAAACACTTATCCAATTCTTTTTTGCTTGTCACTTTCCCCCAAAAAAATGAAAAGAGAAGTGTTGAAACACCACAGCAGAGCACTGTTCCCGTTGTATTTACAGCAAGCCTTTGAAGCACCAAGGTTACAAACCGCTCTCAAGGTTTCCAACTTAATTTTTATAGACTCAGAAAGATCGAGTCATTCAGATAAAGTTTCAGATTAATACCAAAACTGTGCAATATTTATCCATGACAAAATTCTGACTCTGTCCAGAAAGACAGAACACATTTAAATAAGGTGGGTTTTCCTACCCTGTAAATATTATATCACAACTTCATTGACTCTAATTTCCATTAACAAATGGGGGAAGACATTGCCAAAAGGATCAGACCTTAACCTTTAGTAGACCGTTTGCTAGGGTACAATATTTATGAAATAGAAACACCTTTGTGGCCAGCCTCCTTGCAGAAGACGTGGACTCTCTTTGCCTATAAGGTGTTTGGTAAGGATTTCCTATACAGTGTTAAAATAGTTGAAACCCCAGCAAAGCTGCAACCACTCCTAGAGCAGAATCTTTGAGACTTTCTGATTTTATGTTATACAACAGCAAACATGTTTGCAAGCTATGGGATTCCTTTTGATGTTTACCATATATATGTATATATGTATATGCAAGATACACATGTGTTCCCCTAATAGGCTCAAGGATTTGAGAGCAAAACCAGAAAGGTTTAGTGGATTCTGTGGTGGGCACTTTTTTAAGGGGAGAAAAAAACCCTATGAAAATTATAAAGATCACTGTCTCAAACAAAGATTAGTCCTAACCCCGGCTGCATAAACTTCTTTGGGGGATGTAAGAAAACAACAGCAACAGAATGAAAGGGCAACACTGCACAGGAGAGCAATCCTGTGAAACCCAAGCAGGTGCAGTATCACCTCTGAAACCTCACCAGCAATGGTGCTCAGGAAAGTCCCCACCCAGCAGTGCCCTCCACTTGCTGTATCTCTGGGATGTCAGGCAGGGAGCATCTTCCCAAATATTCATGTCCTTGGGATGGGCACTATCATGCCCACCCCTCTGCGTCCCAGAAGACCCTGCAGCTCTACTTTACAATTTATTTCTCCCTTAGAGCAAGTTGAGTTTACTCCCACTAAGAGTAATGAGCCAAGAGACTTAGCTCCTTGTTTCTCCTTTTCGGGGTAATTTTTTGCCACAGGCAATAGCGTATGAACCAGTCCCTGAATCAACTGGCTTCTCCTGTGGAAAGCCGAGCTGAAGGAAAACCCTGGCCAGAAGGCAAGGGAAATGCAGATTTTTGAGATTCATGGGGCTAGAAATAAGACAAAAATATGGAATACAATCTGGAACCATTCCTCAAAAGCATTGCACAGCCTTGCTGTGAGGAGAGGGTAAAACTAGTGCACTCATTGAAGTAGCGGCACTCTGTGCTTCCTGAGGCCAGACAGGTCTACTTATGCTTAAAATAAAACTGAAATACTCTTCTAGAAAGATGCAAGATTCACAGCATTAAAAGATGCCATACATAAGAAAATACTTTTACAAATGTGTAAAAAATCAGGGCACCTAGAAATGACTTGGATTTTAAAAGCTAGCAGTTGCATGCATGTACATACACTGACCCAGGAAGTCCTTGGAGCAATGCAATAAACAAAAACTTTTTAATTAATTGATCCCTTAAAAATAACTGCAGGCAATATAGTTGTGGTAATTATTATACATGTGACAAAAATACTCTCACCAAAACTAATACAGTAGAAAAAAATCCCTCTTCTTCCCTCCAAACTGTTTGTTTTGATGTTTTCTCCGTTTTTCTCTATTTCATGTTTATTTTCTTCCCATCTATCCCCTGAAATATGAATGTGAAACTGCCTGTGCTAGGATCAACTTGTGTAAATGAGCACAATTAGTAACAACAGCTGCTTTTCCTACAGAAAGGATCCTTTGGTTTCCCCCCTGCCAAGATTTAAGCCTTCTTCTCCACTAACCTCTTTTTATAACATTACAGCATATAGCAATAAATAAATTGCTAGATTTGGGGGCAGGACACGACTGTGTTGAATTCCCAGGGTTACCTTTAAAAGCTTCGCTCTGGTGGGTGCAAGTATGATCACGGGAGAAAGTGTTCTGAGCTCCAGCCCGGCAAAGCAGCAGGGGCAGCGGAGCACAGGGCGAGAGCCAGCCAGCGGGGTAGCGGACCGGAGGGGCAACACACCAGACTTGAATTAAGCCTTCGGAAACCAAATGGGTCATACAAACACCCTCAGCAAATGTCCCGTGCTTTTAAAAGCAAGTTTAGAGACAGGAAGTGCAGACTGTATCAGACACCTTTTCTTCTGGTTGCTCTGATATTTGCTCCTTCCTTTTTTGTTTTATAATGATAATTTTACACAGATTCAGACTTTTAAAAGTAGAAAGTCAGAACTCGTCAGGCTCAGGAACAGAGCCAGCTCTGTGATAACAGGCTGGTTTATAGTTAGTGTGAAATCCACCTAGTATCCACCTCCCAAACAGATCAGTGGCTGGGAAAAATATAATGCGTAAGGCAAAGGCATTTATGAAAACATATCACTCCTAAGCTATCTCCAAAGAAGAGAACTTCATTAATAGACCAGTAGAATATAGCACGCGACCTGATAGCTGCAGTGAGTGGAAAGCCCGCAGGACTCCTCACTGCCATGAGTTCAGACCCATGTTTCCTTCCCTCATCCTGCAGCCCAGATCAGATAATTAAACTTGATAAATTCCTCAGGTGCCATCACTGGGGACTATAATTTTTTATTTATTGCCGCCTTCACCATGGGGCAGTGTTTCCCATGACAACCATAGGCAATGAAGAGAAACAGCAGAGACTAAGGGAAATAGAGGTTTCATAAAAGAAACTCTCTCCCTTCTCTCCCAAAGAAGGAACTTCCAAACTGAGATTTAAAGCAGATGAAATGCCTCACAACCCATGTGTCATCTGCTGATATTTCTCTTTCCTCTAAACAGTATGAACCAACCGTTTTAATAAACCAGACAGCCAGCATGTCTGTGCTTGGCATTCACCCAGAATCATACCTAAAAAAGCAGGAGTGAATCCAAATTTTGCCTTTTCTTCTTTATCTTGTTGAGGCTCTGAACTGCTGAACTTCCTTCCTATGATTCTACCATGAAATTTGAAAGATACGTATCAATAGAAACCCCAAGAAAAATTATTTATCATTAAGAAACAGATTTCCTAAAAACATCTATAAAATCAAATCAAGAAAAGCTGAATGTAGAATATATAATGTGTGGTCTGAAGTACATATAGCAATAGAAATAGGTCTGAAATACGTCTCTATTAAACAAGGTAGCAATGCATTTTTCAAACAGTGAAGTTTTTTAAAGACAATTTTATGTCTTAGGCTATGTAGGATTTTATTTTCTGAATTCAAATCCTTTGCAGTGATGCAAAGAGCCTCTTCTTCTTCTTCTTCATGCCTCCTCCTCCTCCACTTTCCCTAGTTCTTGCTGTCCTGAATATGACTGTGCAATGATACCCTGTTTTGGAGCTGTATCTCCCTAGGCCTTGAGCCAGCATGGATGAATACAATTTTGGGAACAATATGCTCAGTGACTGTGAAAAAGGAATGGCATGCCAACTACTTGTACCTCCTGCCAGCTGCTCCTTAAAGCATTAGTTGCCACTAGGTCTGGAAAAATCATTTTGCCCCAATTCTGCCAAACAAGCAACCAAACTCTTGGGGACCCCTTCTGAAAAGGGGGCAAGGGGAGGGAGCAAAATGAGAAAGGACCCAGATGTCTAGGAGGATGCTGCAGACTAGCGTAACTCATAAAACACCAGAAGATTTAGTTAATTAATGCTATTATTAGAAATAACATTTCATAATGTTACAGCTCAGTATTGGGGACAGCCTTGTTTAATGTCTTTATCAATAATCTGGATGAGGGGATTGAGTGCACCCTCAGTAAGTTTGCAGATGACACCAAGCTGGGCAGGATTGTCAATCTTCTCGAGAATAGGAAGGCTCTGCAGAGGGATCTGGACAGGCTGGATCAATGGGCCAAGGTCAATTGTATGAGATTTAACAAGGCCAAGCGCCGGGTCCTGCACTGTGGTCACAACAACCTCATGCAATGCTACAGGCTTGGGCAAGAGTGGCTGGAAAGCTGCTTGGCAGAAACGGACCTGGGAGTGCTGGTTGATGGCCAGCTGAACATGAGCCAGCAGTGTGCCCAGGTGGCCAAGAAGGCCAACAGCATCCTGGCTTGTATCAGGAATAGTGTGGCCAGCAGGAGTAGGGAAGGGATCGCGCCCCTGTACTCAGCTCTGGTGAGGCCGCATCGCGAATACTGTGTTCAGTTTTTGGCCCCTCACTACAAGAAGGACATTGAGGTGCTGGAGAGTGTCCAGAGAAGGGCAACAAAGCTGGTGAAGAGTCTGGAGAACAAGTCTTATGAGGAGTGGCTGAGGGAACTGGGGTTGTTTAGTTTAGAGAAGAGGAGGCTGAGGGGAGACCTTACTGCTCTCTACAACTTCCTGAAAGGAGGGTGTAGTGAGGAGGGTGTTGGTCTCTTCTCCCAAGTAACAAGCGATAGGACGAGAGAAAATGGCCTCAAGTTGTGCCAGAGGAGGTTTAGATTGGATGTTAGGAAAAAATTTCTTTACTGAAAGAGTGGTGAGGCATTGGAACAGGCTGCCCAGGGAGGTGGTGGAGTCCTCATCCCTGGAGGTGTTCAAAAAACGTGTAGCTGTAGCACTTCAGGACATGGTTTAGTAGGTATGGTGTTGTTGGGTTGATGGTTGGACTACATGATCTCAGAGGTCTTTTCCAACCTTAAAGATTCTATGATTCTGTGATTCTATAAAAAGCACTAATATGGTTACATTTAGCTCCACCACCTCACAAACATCTCAAACTCTTCCCCACGAACCTGTCTGGCTTCCTGCAAGGGGATGGTGTCTGCAGCAGCTCCATCTCCAAGAACCTTCACTTATATTTTCAATTTCAAGGCCTGCTTTCAGCCCTGAAGGATGGCTCTGTTCAACTTGAGAACAGAGGCCAAGCTTGTTTTCTTGTTTTAAAACTTTTTTAATTATCACAAGAAGGGGAAAATACTCTAAAAGCCCCTAATCTGGTAACTGTTTGCTACCTTCTGCTTCCTAAAGAATAGGAAATTCCTTTCCCATGAGAATATTGTGACATAGATTTTCTCCAGTTTCTTGTCAGTAAACCAGCACCACATCAGGATCACTCGGGTGGAGTGTTCTCCTTCACAACCCTTCTTTTGTTGCTGGTGAAGTTTAGTTTTACTTTCAGAGGAACATGACAAGAGTTTCATCGATTCAGTTCCTGCTGTTTAATGCAACTATATGGAAAATGCCCTCATACTACAGAAGAGGGCAATTACAGCACATGAATTAAAAGAAGTAAAAATATCTAGATGTTACTGTTTAAAATCTGCTCATCAGCAGCAAATCAGACTTTGCGCATCCCTGTGTACCGATCCAATTACTACAATACTCAGCTGGGTCTCCTGATCAGAAAGCATCCCCACACAAAGTAATGAGGCTAAGTGGGATCCTGCCACGTACAAAATTTTTTCTTTTCTTGACTATCTTTTCTCAGTCTTTTTTTCATGTTAACAATAATAGTTTCTTGTAACCCAGGACATCTGAAATTAGTTGTTAACATTAAATCTAGGACTGGCAGCTTAGTCCTTATTTGGAGATGCTTGCCTAAATATACTGTCCTCCCTGGAAATCTGCTGTTCCCCATATCCCTGTGGCCTCAGCACTCTAAAAGGCTTGCACCTTTATTCATGCCTTCAGTCATTTAGGTGCATCATTCTTGTTTGGATTTGTTTCTGTAGAGTAGCATTCACAGTAGTGAAGGAGAAGAATAAGCAAATCTAGCAGTATGCAAAAACTGAAACTTGTTCAAGCTTTAAGGTTACCAAAAATGAAGTACTAAATTTAAAATATGCTCAAAGTAGCTGTTTCTCTTCACAGCAATTGAGCAATGTATGTGACTATTGAAACTTGGGTTACCATCTCAGATCACCACCCAGCGTGCAGTGCACTCCTGTGAGCATGCAGTGGCTCCAGTAAAACCACAGTGGGATCACAAAATGGGAAAAACAAACAAAATATCCTGGAGAGTCTCAGGTGAATGTAAATAACATTTGTTTTTCTGCACAGCAAGCATGCTACTAGTGAAAGAGCATTTTGCTTCATATATAATTAGTTAAATAATGATACATCTTCAATCATGCAATAAAGCAGATGATACTTATTTTTCCCAAGTCTTTTGTCAGAACTTAAATGAACAAATCCTCTGTAGAGTGGCTGTTGATCTGTATGCAGGAAAAGATTAAACAGATTTGCTGGATTATTCATCAAACAATTGTGTCTAATTAATACCTGATTTTACTCAAAAGTAAAAGAGGAAAGTGTATCTGTCATTGCTAAAAGCTGGAATCAAAATATTGAACTTGATGAATGAAGATCAGGACTAGAGCGACAACAGACCCTTGCCCTATGAAGAAGAAGATGCTGTCTCATAGCCATGCTGTAAGCTAACAGCAGCCCAACAGCAAGGACAAGAAAATGAGCCATGCGGTAGGCCATGGAAAGACAGCAGCATCAGGTAGCATATTTCAAAACATTGTTCCCACTGAGTCACCAAGTTTTTAAAGCAGGGTGATTCAGGACAGGATCAGCTAATGCCTTTGTATCCGGACCTTTGGACCTCACATTGCTCCTGCTCCCTGTATCGGTAATGACAAATAAAGAAAACTATGCTTGGAAGGGTATGAAATGACAGCTTGCCCAGAGCAGTTTGGACAGCTTTCTAGCCCTACAACTCCACTACTGAAAGTAAGATGAGTCTTAGAATCCTGCATATTATTTGGTTGTATTTGGAAACTGAAGTAACTAAATGTAAACACCACGTGGTAAACGCCTTTACTACCTGTGGACAGACACAACTGTTTGTCTTTCGGGATAATGACAACAGGGCAACAGCTTTGTCATCCCCATCCATCCCTGTACAGATCAGAGTGGTTGGAAATGTTGTGAGATGTATCTCCCAGGGTTATGACTTTTATACACAACATGACTACTCTTCTAGACAAAGCAGAAGCATTTCTATTCACAAAGCGGCAGCATTTTCCATGACGACTGGCAGAGTTATTTTGTTTTGCTGTTTGTTTGAGTCCATGTTTTCCTTTTTTGAGAGAGAGCAAGTATTTGTTCAACTGACATTGTATTAATGAGCTGCTAATTCTATCTATCCTGCTGCATTAGTGCCAGTATTTCACACAACAGTATTTTTCTGTCTTGGGAGAATCTGGGTTTTACACAGATGGGAAAAGTTGATCTGAATCAATACATATATATATATATACAC
>VZTL01061586.1:0-15924 GCA_013400535.1 Scopus umbretta
GGAGAGGGAGAGGGGGAGGGAGAGGGAGAGGAGGCCATTTGGGAGTGGAGCAAAGCGGGGATTAGGCCCTGCACTTGCTGCCCCTGGAGAGCAGGACACTGGGGATGCTGGGACACACAAGGGTAACCGGGGCCAGATTTCCTTTCACAGCCTTGGTGGCACTCTACCGTGCCCAACTCAGTCTGCCTGCAGGGTCAGACACAGCTTCTGCTGTGTGGTTTGACTGGGAAAAAGGCACCTGGAGCAGAGTCCCGGGTGGTGCACCCACCTCCTCTTAGAGCAAATAAGAAATATTCTCTGAGCTTTTCCATAACAGAGGACATCATAAAAAATATCAATTTCCATGGAAATGTCTAATCAAAATGCTGGAGGCATTAGTGACTCTATATTCTGATAAACTATAAGACTAACTTCACACTTGTAGCAGGGAGGAATGCGTTATGCATAGTAACAGGAAGTTTTGTTAGAATATATTGATGGAAATGATGAATCCCTGGGTGGAATTGGGAGAAGCCACTGCCAGACTGCAAACGTTTGACCTAACGCAAGTACAATAGCAGCCGTAGCCCTCTCACTACTGATGTGGGCTGGGACTGGTAAGTGTGCTGCGACGCATGCCCGACAGCAGGCAGGCACTCCTTTGTACAGCCTCCGGTGGTGGCCACTTTCTACAAAAGTACTCACTTGAAAGAATTTGTGACAAGCTGCTTGCATGATTATTTTCCCCACATATTTGACCTTTGAAATAAATATTTTAAATGTCAGATTATTATTTTTTAAAATAGCAGTAACAAGAAAGCATTCTGACTATGTTAGAAATCTCATCTGCTCAGCTCAACCTGACACTTCTTTTCTCCATGCTGCAAAGATGAACTCGAGGCAGCATCATTCCTTCTCCATTCACTTTTGCTTCAGATGAGCTCAGAGTGGGATCCACCTGTGCCAAGACCCAGGCAGCCCATTAGGCAGTGCATCATGCCAGGACAGTCTTCTGCTTTGCAGTCTTGGAAGGACTCTGGTGTGCTGAAAGGTGTTGCACAGTTCGCTCACTGTCTATAACTTACCTAGCCAATAACAGTCTCTTCTAAGTGACTTACAAATGCACTTTTTCATTTCAGCCACCTTTCAGAGGACTAAGTGTCTTGCAGGATGATTATATGGTGTCACTGAGTCCTGCACAGCTGGTGAAGGTTTCACAATAGGTCAGATCTTTATTTGGTAGATTAAATACTTTAAATAATTAAGCACTTTGCTACTTCCAAGAGCAAACAGAGAGACTGGACTCTGGTCCCCAGTCCTATCCCCACCTCCCACATCAGCCTGGCTGTGTTTCCTTATGACTCAGGGCACTGATTTCATTCAATAATGATTTTCATTAATAATTACTTTCAATATCTCTCAGCTTTTGCTTTGGCTTTACCAATGACTCAGAATTTTTTTGCATGTGCTGGAACTTTTATTAATATTCACTCTGCTATGAACCATAGCATCTGTGACTTCTAGAGGTAAAAGCAGCTCAGCCTACATCTCCCATTAAATAATTAAAAAAAATCAGTGATGAGCATTTAATCATTTACATCAAATGATGCCAAAGCCTTCTCTGTATCAAACAGCCCATCAAAGCAGGTTGGTCTGGTGTTTGAGACACACAAGAACAGAGGCGAGCCTCTGCAGCCAGTAGTCACAGGGGCAGCTCTGGACCTGGCATCCTCCCGCCAGCTCTGAGCGCAGAGGCATCCGCACACCCATACCATCTGGTGATCTGTGGCGGCTGCCCACACATCTGACAGCACGTCTGGAGAGGCAAAAAGCATGGCTGGACCATCCACCACAGCTGAGGTGGCAGCTTGGCTACCACAGGAGGGGAAGTCACAGAGTACAGCCCTGTACCATGGGAGAGCACAGGTAGGTGTATCCCTGGCAGGCAGCTCTGAAGGGCAAGGAGCTGAGGAAACTGGCAGGTCTTTACGGACAACATCTTCCGAGTGCAAGTTCAGTCACACCTGTGCATGGGAATTGCTATACAGAGAGCTGCATGCTGCGCAGGCACTGCCGTGCCATGGGTGACATGGGATGGAGCACAGGACATGCCCTGCTCAGGCATCAGGACCCACAGGACTGGCACTGAAGCATTTGGGAAAAACTTCCTTTCTGAGCTCAGGACTTGGTCCAGTCCCGCTTTCCCTGTCAGATGGTAGCTGCTCTCCCCACTGGTCTGGAAATTAATGGAAAGTACCTTCCCTGGTTTATTTTATGGCAGCCATGTCCTCCCTGGATTTATCCCAGAAAAAACAAAATACTTTGCAATTGCCAACATACTCTGTCACTGTGTCCATATTTTCCCCCAGGTGAGATCACTCATCAAATTTCACCTGAATTTTCTCCTGCTTAAAGCCCAAGTTAGAAAATGCAAACCTGAAAACCACCTCTTGCTAATGTTGGAGAGGAGCTCCCATAGCATCCTCACCTTGTGGAACAAGAGGTATCCCTCCATGGTCCGACAGCTGTCTGGACTGTTTGTGGCCTTCTGAACTGCTTTCTCTCTGATGCTGAAGCTGAAAAGCATAAACCAGCTCACTGGCTAACTGACCGGTTATAGAAGATTAGAAGTTTTCTGAGGGATGGAGAAAACATATTTTCTTATTTTAATTATTTTTACAAATGTTGACCAACTGTAGCCACTAACATGGCAAGGCCCAATTGAGGAGATTATAAATTAATGTTTTCATTTGTCTATAGGAAAATATTTGAAAAATATTAACTGAAAGTATTACAAGAGTTGCTTACCTTTTACTGGCTGTTCCTCTACTTTTGAACCCAGTTAACAAACAATTAATCATCCTGTCAATTAGTGTGCCCAGAAAGAAACAAACTTTTCCTCTTTTGGCTCTCTTTAAAATTAATTTTCAAACATGTGTCAACCACTGAATACAGAACATGTGTGTTCAGATGCATTTTGCCTCAGAGTAGAGCATGACAGCAATCAAAGCCATTTATTATTGTTTACTAGTGTTTGCCAGATGAATTTTTCTCTGTATTAAACATTTACAGACCACAGAAGGCAGATGTCAGCAATGATTTCAGGCCCTTTTATGACAGCAAAAAACCTGGGCATGAGTGCACCTCTGAGTATCATTTCGGTTTTTCTCTTAGGCAGTGTAGGGGACAGGTACCAGGCGGGCAGCCCATGGGGCTGATGCAAGAAAAAGCCTGCAGCAATGAGCCTGTGCAAACTCTCCCACCTATGCCTGACGATGTTCGCTTTCATCTTTGCAAGAGTATGCAACATTAATTTTGCACATTAATGCGATCCTTTTCTTTCTTTTGAATACCAGACAGTGTCAGCAGCTGAGACAGAAGGCGATGTATGGAGCAGCAAGTGATCTCAGATCAAAGACAAGGCAAGGCTAGCATGGAGAGGGGAACCTTTGGCTTCTGAGTGTCTTCTTACAGAAAAGCAATCGGAGGAGTATGCATTTTGATTACTGTGTATCAGCTGGGGACAGGGCATGAGATAAGCAAGCCATGAGGTAAAACCATTTAATTAAAGCTAAAATGCAGTGGCATTAATACGGGAGCTCTGGCATTTTTGCAAAGCAGGTGTGGAAACTTCATGTTGTTTTTGACTACACAGAAATGCACAGAAGGATGACACAGTTACAAAAACAAAAATTGCTAAGAAGTGTATTACACCACAGCCATTACATCATAGCCATAAAGATGATGCATTACATCATAATCAGCCATTTTAACAGTCAAAGCACCGTATTTTTCAGACCTTACTAGTTCTTTCCTGAATACTGAACTTTTGTTACTAGTACGATTTTTTAAACCAATGTTCAACATATATGTCTAATTTGCCTTGTATTTTCTAAACAAGTGAAGGAATAGTCGTTAAATTATAAAGTCACTGTGGGTCTCAAGCAAATAATATTTGGAAACCGAAGCAATGAACTAGGAGTAACTAGGAGCTTCCATGCTTCCAAAGGCATGTGCCAATGTGCCTCTGCGTGTCTGATCATCTCATGATGCGCTGTGGCCAGTGACCACAGGTGCCGTGACTGGGATGCACAAAGGAACAGTGCTGTGCTGCCAGGCCAGTGTTCTGTCATGGTGTTGTGTGACGTGCTGAGAAGATGGTGTCCGTTTTGCAAGATGCAGCAGATGTAACTGGTAGAAATGTTCTGGGATAGAATTTAGTTGGTTATACTTTTTCCAGGATATTTGCCTGATAGAAAGGCTTTTCTATGTATTTTCCTCTCTGTAATTTACATTTAGCATATAAAATGGAAATATAAATTAATAATTATCAATAATCATTAATAGATTAATTAATAATAACTATACCAATGAAGTTATTAATAATAACTTCATGCTTTAGGCTACAGTGATTAAAACATGAAAGATAAAGAAATTATGAAAACAATAAAGTTAGATTATGTGCTAATTTCCATCTATTAAATAAGTAATGGATGATCGCCCAAAGAGTTGTGGTAATTGGAGTTAAACCCAGTTGGCGGCTGGTCACAAGCGGTGTTCCCCAGGGCTCAGTATTTGGGCCAGTTCTGTTTAATACATTTATCAATGATCTGGACAAGGGGATCGAGTACACCCTCAGTAAGTTTGCAGATGACACCAAGTTGGGTGGCAGTGTCAATCTGCTTGAGCATAGAAAGGCTCTTCAGAGGGATCTAGACAGCCTGGGTCGATGGGCCAAGGCCAGCTGTACGAGGTCCAACAAAGCTAAATGTTGGGTCCTGCCCTTGGGTCACAACAACCCCATGCAACGCTACAGGCTTGGGGAAGAGTGGCTGGAAAGCACCGGCAGTGTTGGTCAACAGCTGGCTGAACATGAGCCAGCAGTGCGCCCAGGTGGCCAAGAAGGCCAACAGCATCCTGGCTTGCATCAGGAACAGTGTGGCCAGCAGGAGCAGGGCAGTGATCATGCCCCTGTACTCGGCACTGGTGAGGCCGCACCTCGAATACTGTGTTCAGTGTTGGGCCCCTAACTACAAGAAGGACGTTGAGGTGCTGGAGCATGAAGGGCAATGGAGCTGGTGAAGGGTCTGGAGAGCAAGCCTTATGAGGAGCGGCTGAGGGAACTGGNAGCCAGGACAGCTGACCCAACCTGGCCACAGGGCTATTCCATACCATACGGTGTCACGCTCAGTATAGAAACGGGGGGAGTTGGCCGGGGGGCAGTGATCGCTGCTTGTGGACGGGCTGGGCATCTGTCAGCGGGTGTCAGTCTCTTTTCCCAAGTACCAAGTGATAGGACAAGAGGAAATTGCCTCAGGTCATACCTGGGGAGGTTCATCGCTAGGTCAATGTCCCCTTGGGTCACGGTACTTTTCCCTTGTCTGAGAGTCTATCTTTGTGATCCACTGATGTTAGTTCTTAACATTACCGAGGAGATGGCGATACTGTTCATCTGGTCACCTGTGTTCCTCACCACAGAGCTGGGCAGTGACACTGTCAGCTGTAATTAATTCACTTATGTGCAGAGAATGCTCTTAGAGAAAAGACTCTGTTTACATGGGTAAGATATGCCAAGCAAAGCTTCGAGCAGAGGAGCAGCATAGTGATCTAAAATTGGACATTGGAGGCACAGACACAGCTCTGCCAGCCTGCAGGGGATGGGGACCAGGATCACTCTATGTTTTCTGAGGGGTGGTTCAGTGCACAAACAAAAACAGTCTCCTTCCTTAGGTACCTGAGACTGGCCTCTGTCAAGAGCAGGGTGCGGGTGGATGACAGCTTTGCTCTAACATGATGTAGTCATGCTCGTGTTTGCACATGACAGTACTGTCCTCACCATTCCCAGTGGTTTCTCTGGACGATGTGCATTTTGACCATTGCAGCCTTAATTTCAGGATGATCTACCTTCTGGCTGGTGGAGATGCCCTTCCCAAGTGATCCAAGATCTCCTGTAAGGATTTTAGACACCCAATGAACCTTTTGGATGGCACTCCCAGTTGAAAATCCTCAGCCTTCCAGTTCTTAGACACTTGGAAAGTGTCTGGCCGTCAAGCAGAGCCCAAATGATTTCTGGTTGTACAGGTCCTGTCACATAGGCCATGTTGTCTGTGGGAGAGGCACCTGTGAAATGGGGAGTTCAATCTGACTGTCTTCACTGAGGTTTGAGTGCATCTCAGGTGGGAGCCCATGCACTCCCAGTGGGGAGCATCCCTCCAGGAGCTCCTCCTGCTGCAGTGAAATGCATGGCCGCTGCTCCTCCCTGACCATGGTCTCTGCAAAGGCCTGCCAGCACAACCAGAAATCAGCTCCTTGCTCTGCCCACCACAGCCGCAGCACACTGGTGCAGCTGAGATGGGAGCGTAGCACAACTGGGTTTCCTCTGTACCCTCCCCAGGGTTGGCTGTTCTGCCTGAAACTTCACTTGGAGCAAGGCACAGAGAAGTTCATGTGTCTTGTATGATGCTGGGACATTGCAGCTGGATTACTTATGCTGGTAAGTCCTGCCTGATAGCTGACTCAATTATATTTCTTTCTGTTTTATTACTGATGTTATGTCTGCCCGATAAGCTCAGGAAAAGATTAATAAAACCTTCTCTTTCTACCAGAATTGTTGTTGTTATTCTCCTCTCCATTGCCATTAGGAAACTCATTCAGGTTAAAGAAACTTACTCCCAGCCTTTCATACAGCTCCTTTTGATCTTTCTTCATAGCCATATGTTCCAGAGACTCAAGGTTTGTCTGTCTGGATGGGTAATTTTGAGATTTGTCTCTCTGTGCTGCCAGGGGTTAAATTGGACTGGGGTTAAATTCAGTCTTTGACAAATTTGAGGATGTTCTCTTTCAGCTTTGTTCTGAGGTGAGCAGTGGTGGCAGTGAACTTGAGGTGGCAGTGTCCTTCATGAGGACTCTTAGGGGGAAGATGCTGTCCTTAATCCAGTGAAGATAAGTAAAGCATGGAGTTTGCAATCACTGGGATTTCCCCACCAAGAAATGTAGTATTCCTGCCCCTGCACATGCTGATGTGGCCCCTACAATGCTGTCTGCCTCCCTGCATAAAACAGAGCCCTGTGCATTAGCCCTTGCTAATGGTAGTGTGGGAGGGTGTGAGTAAGAGCAGGGTACCCACCAACCCACCACAACTTCTGTCCCTCCTTGCCTTAGAATCACGGAATCATTAAGGTTGGAAAAGACCTCTGAGATCAGCTAGTCCAGCTGTTAACCCAACACCACCATGCCTACTAAAACGTGTCCCAAACTGCCACAACTACATGTTTTTTGAACACCTCCAGGGATGGGGACTCCACCACCTCCCTGGGCAGCC
Source organism: Scopus umbretta (assembly GCA_013400535.1). Taxonomy (NCBI): domain Eukaryota; kingdom Metazoa; phylum Chordata; class Aves; order Pelecaniformes; family Scopidae; genus Scopus; species Scopus umbretta. The sequence goes on from VZTL01061586.1 coordinate 7,301, forward strand.
TGTTCCAATGTTTGACTACTCTTTCAGTGAAGAAATTTTTCCTAATATCCAATCTAAACCTCCCCTGGTGCAACTTGAGGCCATTACCTCTCGTCCTATCACTAGTTACTTGGGCAAAGAGACCAACACCCCCCTCACTACACCCTCCTTCCAGGTAGTTGTAGAGAGCAATAAGGTCTCCCCTCAGCCTCCTCTTCTCTGGACTGAACAACCCCAGTTCCCTCAGCCGCTCCTCACAAGAGTTGTTCTCCAGACCCTTCACCAGCTTCGTTGCCCTTCTCTGGACACGCTCCAGCACCTCAACATCCTTCTTTTAGTGAGGGGCCCAGAACTGAACACAGTATTGGAGGTGTGGCCTCACCAGTGCCCAGTCCAGGGGCACAATCACTTCCCTGGTCCTGCTGGCCACACTATTCCTGATGCAAGCCAGGATGCTGTTGGCCTTCTTGGCCACCTGGGCCACACTGCTGCCTTGTGTCCCCAGACACACACACAGCTCCTCTGTCCCCTCTCTCGGGCCATACAACCCAGGGCTAAGGCTAAGACAGCACTGAGAGACCCCGGTCCCCTTGGGGAATACAGCCCAGGGTCTGCAGCCGGTGTTCACTGAAACCATGCACCCACGCAGACCCCCACAGTCACCCTAGGAAGACGTCCCTTCCTCATGAATGGTCATTGTTTGGGAAGGAAGTGGGTGGCCCTCTGGAGCGACATCTTGGGGGTTGAGGGCTCTGCTGCATGCTCACAGGTTTCCCACCAGCCCCAAGCTTTGGGGCTGGGTGCAGCTGAGGAGATCCTTGCCTCCAGCATCTGCACAGACACACTGCTCTGTGCTTAATATGATCCAACCAATGCAGAAAGTATTAGAATAAATATTTCTTTTTAAAAGTAGAATGAAAATTTCAAAAGTAATTTACACATCTGTTATTTCTGCTTCTAGAACTCAGCAAATCCATTTTTATTCATCTGCCCTTGGCATACAAGCAACTGCGATTAATACTTGTATTTATGATGACTCTAACTGACACTGACATTTGTCCTCAGGAGAAAAAAAAAACAACAGGGAAAAATCTTTCTTAGTCATTTTGAATGAATCCTGCAAGCCTGGGTATCATTGATGATATTTCATACATTTTCCATGAAATTAATGTAATTTCAGAGGGTTTCTACTCTCACAGAAGCGTATGACAGAACTGTGTAATAGGTGGAGCTGGCATTTCTGGCTGTACTCACACATCTGTCACCTACCTACTTGGAAGTGCTTATTCCTTTATCATCCATCATCACATTTATTACCTTAGTGCCCAACCAACTGACATGAAAGGAGGATTTGTCCTGGTTGGAGCCTGAGCAGAGCAGGTAGGAGGAGGACAGAGGTAAAGTGTCCTCCTGGGCACTGCTGCTGCTGCTGTCACACATCAGGCCACATCCCTCCATGGCTGGGGCTTAGGGCACCAGCTCAGCCTCCATCCCCCCTGGCCTCCTATTGCGAATCCTGATATAGGATCCTGCCAACTATGCCAATTTGTTGTGAATCCTGATTTAGGATCCTGCTGACTACACCAGCAGGATGGTGATCTAGGTTGCCTGAAGAATCACTGCTGTTTTAATATGATGTTGTAAAAGCATGACTTAACAAAGTTTGATGGCAAGGTTCACTGTGTTACTTTATGGCACGATCATTTGAACAATGATTCAAAACTGCCAAGACACAGATCAAAGTTACCAAGACAAAATCAAAGTTACCATACTACAAGGTTATGTGTGATATTGATCACTTAACAAAGATCTGCTGTTGGTAAAAGGTCTCTCTGCCCTGAGGAGCAATCCCAAGGGGTATCCCAGCTCAGGGGGAGATCACCACCATGCCGCCAGGCTGGCACCAGGAGAGCTCAAAGAAGGCTCACTTAGGCTGTCATATTTATGGAATAAAGTGGCTGGCTTGCAGTCAAATTACATGTGATGGAAAAGGTATGCATGAGAATCCTTGTACCCACAGGTTTCTTTGTTCCTTGATAAATGAATCTTGGAACAGCCACCCGGTATTCATGTGTTAATCCCGTGATTGGTGTTCCAAGCTCATATGCGTCGATGCTCACTGTGTCACTCTGCTCCTTGGTGGGTTTCCAGAGAACTAGAGAAGTTCTTGACCCCGTTATGGCTTAGGCCTTTACCTCCTTTGGAGCCCGTACCAAACTAACGCTTTTTTGGTTAAGGGGTTGAAGGCATTCATCACACCTCCCCGGGCATAAACTACACCAACTGCCTTAAACGTCTGAAGGAAGCATCCAGCCCAGGATATACATATTCTGACGTGTTTATTCTGGGAGAAGGCAATAGCTCCTGTCAGCCTATATCCACCACTCACAAGAATGAAGTGAGACAAAGCATGTCCAGTTCGCCCATTGAATGATAACCTACACGCCTGGGCTCTGCAGGCGAGAAGCCCGAGCACCGCTGTACATGGAGCAGGGGTTTCCCAGGACAGCTGAGCCAGGACGTGCTGGCCACCTGCTCCGGCAGCGCTGGAGGCAGGGAGGTGTGGGGACAGCAGGCCATGCCTCTCCCACCGGCCTGACAGGGCTTCTCACGCCAGGGAATAGATGCCATCCTGGCTCCCCTTGCAAAGGGTGGAGATGGCACGTGGGCAAGGCCAGACCACAGGCAGCACAAATAGCAACAGACACTTCGAGGAACAAAGCAAATTCCTCATAAGATGAAACAGAGCTGGTTATGCAAAATTAAAGACTGGACTCTGAAGTGCTTCTGAAATTGCACTCATCTTCCTGTTAGATTCAGAAAAGGGGCTGTACTCCTACCTCAGCAGTAAGCGGGGGCAATTGCAGAGAACATATTTTTTTAGAGAGAACACCATGGGATAATTTATTCACACATTTTACATTCTGGCACCTGTCCAAAACCAGGAATATTTTAAAAATAAGTCAGGAACTTCACTGAAATGCTTTCAAGCTGCCAGCCTTCATCATAGTCCTGTATTTCTCTGAGCAGCTGAAGGCATAGGAGGTTGTGCAGCCAGGACACGCTGCAAGCATGGAAGGCTCATTCCTGCTTTGGCGTCAGCAGCGGGCAGAAGTATTTTAAATCGTAAATGACAGTTGCCAGCAATAAAGGAAGAGGTCAGGAACAATGATGATTTGCACAACAATGCAAAAGATATGCTATTTAGTTGCATGGTTGTGAGAGCATTGGCAGTAACACAAATTAGAAAATGAAGCAATGTACCTGTTGTGACCAAACTCTTCAATAATATTAAATTAGTGTTCAGGAAGTAAATGAAAATGTTGTCCTATTACTACAACATGAAAAAGTATTTGTGTAGTGACCTCAAATTCCAGCAAGTACTCCAGAATTTCCTTCTGAAATCATCGCAAAGTTATGCCAATATGATAACACGTTGGCCTCTACTCAGAAGCTGTTCAAACATAAAAAGAAATCTCCGAGTAAAAGCCCAAATCAAGGAATCTCTTCTACTTTCAGAGGACATTTATCACCACTTGACACTAACTACTTCAAAATAAATGCACTTCCAAGAAAAAAAAGACATTTCAATTTTCTGCTGACAGTAACATAAGATACTTTCCTAGAAATTTTTGCTGATAGGTAACAGGGCCAAACCCATCCCAGCTGCATTTCCCTGTTTGTGAATTCCTTTCTTCAGTGATGAACTTTGTATTCTTGGTTTCTTACCTGGCAGACTGGGACCACAACTGAGAGCCAGCAATGCTTTTATAAGTAATGTATTCAACAGTTGACAGGTATAGACAATTATGGATGTATTTGTTATTCCTCTTCCTTTTAAAACATTGATTTTGTCTTGTTATTGAAATAACCTAGCACAGTAATGTGTCTTGGTACCTAAGCTCTCTGGACAAAGAACCTGCTGACCCGGTGCCCTGCAACATGTGGGAGCAAGTAGCAGGAGCAGAGACCGTTACCTCACCCTCACCTGCAAGTTCCTCCTGGCTTCCCTTCTACATGGGAACAAGGGGAGATGATATTTATAAAATAAACTCCTTGAAATGTGGTCAATTCTACTAACTCATATTCCTAAAACAGAAACACTGGAATCAGAAATAAGTATTTTGCATGGCACTTCATCACTTTGTGGGCTTTTCATAAACTCAGAATTTCTTTGGAGAAGCATCATGTCATACAATGATGGGTCCTGTAGGCATTGCAAGATGACAAGAAGCACCTAGCAACAAAATATATATGAAGTCCTTGGATGTAGAGAGTTATGAAATAATAGTAAGAAAGCTGAATGAAAAAGACAAACTACAGCTAGAAAACAATCCAAAATCCATAGGAATGTCTTCTGTTTCAATACTTCTACTAGCAGAAGAAACATGCAACTGGATGTTTTTCACTTAAATAATCTTTTTATCCAGATTACTTCTGTGCCATGTATATATCTGTCTCTGTAGTTTGAAAGTAGATCTGTCGTCAGCCAGCTAGCCCTGCCTGCATTAGCTTTTACTTTTTTCTGCTTTAATGTGACAATAGTACCGTGGCTGAATTAGCAGTCAGGGGTCTACTCATAAGAATGAGAAGTAGCGGTGTGGGGGTTTTGGCAATGTGGTACACAGGGGTCTCTTAAATTCACCAGCTCTGTAGTCATTCCCTCTCTGACAAAATTTCTCTCTGAGTAATATATTGGAAGAACAATTTTTCACAGTTCCTCACACATGCTACAAGAGTGAGTAGGGACATGTTTATGAATATCTCTTCCATCAGAACATTCAAGTTTATGAAAGTTCAGCGTATTAGCATAAGGCTTATACTTACAGTTTTTTCTTTTCTTACACAATATGAAAGGAAAGCAGTGTCCTGAAAGCAAATACCCCAGTTAATAAGCATACTGTTCAAAATGTGCTTGATGTGTATTAGAGAGAATGGGGAAAACTGTGGTGAAGAAAAAATATCATAAAATAAAACTGCTGGTAAATGCTGAAACCCATCGCATCCATTTCAGAAGGGTGTTGTAACAGCTGTTACATGTTGAAATTAATAACCCATTTTCTGTCAAGAATTTTGTCCAAAGCTATTGCTTGCAATCTAGGAAGGGCATAAAGATTAATGATGAGCAAAACTGGCACCAGCTCTGGATGGAGATGTTTGTGCACAGGTGTTAGACCTCTTCTTACCTGCAAATCTGGGCTGTGCACCTCAGTAGTTTTGCCTTTTTTCTGCCCTTACTCTGGTTGAGTATACAGTAGTAATCTTTCCTTCCATGCCTGCATGGGGAAGGAAAGAAAAACAGAAATGAGGAAGAAACACACCTATCTATCTCAGGAAAGAAAATATGATTCTGAAATCTGGCAATGGGTTTTGAAAGTGTGTGAAATGTGTAGTCTGTACCTTGCAATTCATTTTCTTTGCATTATTACCCATAAAAGACAGTCTCACACAATGAAACATCATCCACGTTGTCTGCAGAGTTCCACCATCAGAGGAGGACATGCATAATGTGAGATGTCACAGAGACGTCTCTCTGTTTGCTTTTGCATTTTGTTCTTAAGAACATGGATTTTAAAACCAAAGAGGGCCATTAAATCATTTTCTCTGGCAGACTGTGTATCTTAAGCCAGAGAATTTCACTTCTGATGTGTGCATGATCCCAGTAGCTTGTTTGACTAAAGTGTTCCTTTCAGAAGAGTATCTGGTCTTGCTTTGGAGCCTTCAAGAGGTGCGAACCTATTGTTTTCCTCAGACTCGCTGCCAGAGGTTAATATTCATCAGTCTTAAAAGTCAATGCCTTTTTTCACTCTTGAATCTAATTAGCAATCTCATTATGTCTTTTCCTTTCATTTCATATTCTGTATTTCCTGCTGTTCTCCTGCCACCACGGTAGTGATGCCTTCCTTTCTTCTGAGTAAAGGTTCATGTTTGTGGCAGCTGTGGGTTAGCTTTCCTTTATCTAGCCACGGTGTTTCCTGTGCTCAAAAGTACCAGATCCCACGCGTGCATCTAGGAAGCTGCAGGTGTAAACATTGCAATTTGTGCACATGGCTGAATTAACTGGCCGACATGGACCGCCAGCTCATTCCAGTACTCCCACAGTTCCCCCTTTATCCCAACCAGCTGGGCCATCTCTAGTGCAGCCTACACTTCAATATGAACTGGCTTTTTCCCCATACTAGTTTGTGAGAACTGTATTCATTAACACCACCAAGATCTGCTTCCCTCTCTTCCCTGAAGCATCAAGATCGCAGAATGGTGGAGGTTGGAAGAGACCGCTGGAAGTCATCTGGTCCAACCCCGTTGCTGCAGGAGGGTGACCCAGAGCAGGTTGCTCAGGACTGCGTGCAGTCGAGTGTTGAATATTTCCAAGGATGGAGATTCCACAACCTCTCTGGGCAACCTATGCCAGTGTTGCACCACCCTGACAAAAGTAAAAGAAAACAACAGCAACCACAGCTGAGACTGGTTGGTGATGCCAAGACAGGACGACTCATCTGAGGCAGACAGCAAATTGCAATAGGCAGCAGGTGGCCAAGAACATGCTGGATGTAGTAAGTTTTATGCCACCAGGTTATTACAGACCTGTAGGAGCCATCCCTTAACCTTTAATTCCCAGGTTTGCACAGGCAGCTAAGCTCTCTTGCTGCCTCTTGAAATGCACACATACAAATCAGACCCAGTAATTTGAAAATGCCACTTATCTTCTATGCATGTCTCTATAAAAATTTTAAAAATCAGTGTTACGAGCATCAGCGATGTTAAAGAAATTACTATTTCAGACTTGGAAATTGCTTTCTTGCCTGCTAAAAAGTGCTTGGCAAGATGAATTATTGGAACTCAGTCTGCTGGAAAAAAAAAGACACCTTTGCTGATAGAGACAATCCAGATTGCTTTACAGAAAATTCATTCACCTTGTTAGAATTCTGTGAAGAAAATTTCCTGTTCTTACAGCAGTGACAACTTCCACTAAAAAGATCTCCTTTTTTATCTGCTGTTCTTTCTCTATGCTTTGTAAACTAGCACATTATTCTGTGTGCCTGCCCTGGAGTGCTACTATACAACTTGTAGAAATTAATATTCCCATCTTTTAAAAAATAAATAATAAAAATTCATTGCACATCTGTTATGCAAAACCTGTAGCTTATACAGGGCCCTAAACCAGCTCCCAAGAAGATCATCACCCTTTTTTCAGTTTGCTGCTTTTTGTTTGATAAGTATGTGGATGTGTGTGTGCACAGTCTCATATTACCTGGCACCTTCCCTTGGCCAGCAGTACCCTTGCTACCTGTACTTGGGAGGCTCTGGTTTTGTTCCTGCATCTCTGGCTGGAGGAGAGGTTCGACTCATCTCCAGCCAGTCTCCCTCTGTGCAAGTCCTCTGTGCTTACAGATACTCAGTTTTCCTGAGGGAAGCCCTCTCAGCCTCTCCTTCTCATAGGCACTGTCTCAGTTTTTCATCTCAACTCTGGCAAATAGCCACAGTGCTAGTTTGGAGTGCAAATTATCGTTACTACTAGAAGGGATGATCCAAGAGGAAATGGCCTCAAGTTGCACCAGGGGAGGTTTAGATTGGATATTAGGAAAAATTTCTTCACCAAAAGGGTTGTCAAGCACTGGAACAGGCTGCCGAGGGAAGTGGTTGAGTCCCCCTCCCTGGAGGTATTTAAAAGACCTGTAGATGTGGTGCTTAGGGACATGGTTTAGTGGTGGACTTGGCAATGTTAGGTTTATGGTTGAACTAGTCAGTCTTAAGGGTCTTTTCCAACCTAAATGATTCACCTGTGTGCTGATTTACTTTGCTTTTGCATCTCCGTTAGCCACCTTCACCCAGCCTCTCCTCCTCCAGCACCATGCATTTAGGTGGGCAATATCGATGAACTGGGAAGAGCCAGAAGGAGCATGCAGACACTCTGGTATTCTCACATGCACCACCGTGGACAAGCCCTGGTGTAAGAAGAATTGTGGGAACATCCCTTCTCGGTCTGCTCCCTCTCCTGCACTTTGCTTTGAAGGCCCACAAGTGACGGTGTGAGACTCTGGCAATAGTGGCCTTTGTGGCTACAGTGTGTAAATGGATTCATGTCACTCGACTCACCTTCAGTCATCTCCCGTAAAGGATAATGGAGAGCTTCATTAGCTCAGTTTAAATCACTTTTCAAAATGCCAGCAAGGTTACGAATCTGCTCAACAGCAAGAGATGTGAAAAGGCAATTAAAGAAGCCTGTGCTCTTATCTGCACAACCAGGAAAGAGAGGTGGCACACTCACCCAGTGACAGCAGGCGAGTGCCTGTTGCTGTGGCATAGGTGCACACTCAACTCTGCACACATTAATTCTGGCTGGCGTTAAAGAGATGCTCAGGTTGAACTGTTTCTGACAGACGCTTGTTCAATCATGAAACGTTTCTATCAGGTTGCAGGGTTCACAGCAGATGGCTGAATTATGGTGATCTGCGTTTTCTAATGCTGAGTGATTTGTGACGGAGTGTGCACTCCTGGGAATTTGTGACTCAACCTGCTCATGTATTTTACATGCTCCTCTCTTTCTCATTCCTTTTCTTTTCTCTTTTAACTCAGCAAAGAGGAGTATTCGGCAGTGCAGAGGCCGGCACCTCCTGTGAGCAGAGACTCCCAGCCATGACACC
>VZTL01061587.1:0-24512 GCA_013400535.1 Scopus umbretta
CCTTTCAGGTAGTTGTAGAAAGTAGTAAGGTATCCCCTGAGCTGCCTTTTCTCCAGACTAAACAACCCCATTTCCCTCAGCTGATCTTCATAAGGCTTGTTCTCTGGACCCTTCAGCAGCTCATTGCTCTTCTTTGGACACACTCCAGCACCTCAATGTCTTGCTTGTAGGGAGGGGCCCAAAACTGAACACAGTATTCAAGATGCAACCTCACCAGTGTGGAGTACAGGGGGATGATCACTTTTCTAGTCCTGCTGACCACGTTATTTGTGATATGGTCCTCTTATTTTCAGTGTCAAAACAGCTGGTATTCAGGTGTGACCAGAAAGAAGAACAGAGGTGGCAAAGAAATGCATTTGTGAACAGGATAGATAAATTGTTGTCATTTAATGAAGAGACAATATTAGTCCTTTTCATCTCAGCCTCTGGCTTTACTTTCCTGAAATGCTGATGGAGGCAGTTCCCTGATCCTCCTCTATATTGGCCGTTCCTACCAACACTGCTATCTCAAGTAGCAGGACTTACAGACCTCAGCAACAGGTATTTTCCTTATCGGATGATCTCATGTAGCTGTATGTCTTGTAATTTTTATGGACTGCCCAGGCACTTATTCTTCAGCCAAGATCTTTTTCAAGATCAGCTTTCCGGTTTGCATTCTACTGTCATATTTATTCAGCAAAGAACAACTTCAGATTATGATTATGTTGTTATAAGTCTTTTCTGAGACTCAGTCACTAATATTTTGCAACTATCTCCAGTAGAAGGAGGTCAGAGAAAAGGTACAAGATTAGCTCCTAGCTTGCAGATAACTCAGAACTACCTCAGGGGTGAGAGAATGCACTTTAAACATTATGTAAGTTAAAACTAGAAAAGGCCTTACAGTTTCTAAAATATATAGCATAGAAATGTTATTCCTATCTTGTCCCCCTCTCCCTTTAACTTGCAATTCATATTAGGACTTCTTTTATCTTTGTCTCTTTTTTTTCTTAAGTCTCAACATGAAATACTATGAAGGACAAAACGAGAATAGCAAGTTCATCAAGTGAAAGTGACTCTTGATTACTTAAATTTCTGATGGATGATTTACCTTTTACAACACAGCTCCTAAGGGCACTAAAAACGTGAGCAATGGCTTTGCAATTTAACATTTTAACTATTTTGCCCTTGCTTTGAACATAGCAGATGAATTTGTCACGGGAAGCAGAAAGGAGAAGCTCAGCAGGGATGGCACAGGCATCAGGCAAAGACCTGTTCTCCTTCAAGATGTGGCTGATGGTCTCCAGTGTCTGTGCCTCCCAACAGCCCTGTGACTCTCCTGGGTCTACCCCAGTCATTTTAGGATGGGGTGTTTGGGAAAGCTGTGGTGGTTTTGTGCTGTACTGTAGTGATGTTTTGTGCTTGTTTTCATTCTCTATCTCCTACTCCTAACCATCTTTTTGCCTTTCCAACTACTGAACATTGAGCTGACATTTCAGGAAATTATCCAGAGTTATTCTGAGACCTCTTTCATGAATTGTTAATGTAGAGCCCATCATTGCATATGTATAGTTAGGATTGTTATTTTGCCATGTGCATTACTTTGCATTTATTGACATTGAATCTCTTCTGCCATTTATTACCCCATCACTCAGTATCAAGAGAGCTTTCTGCAAGTCTCTGAGGTCAGTTTTGGGTTTGATTTTCCTGAACTCTTTTCTACCAGCTTAAAATTTGCCACCTCACTAAAAGAGATTCATTAGATTAATAGTAACGAACAGACTTTTACAGTTCATTTATGAATGTATAGTGAATAGAGCTGGCTCTAGCCCTGAAACTTAGTCCCTGTGGGATAACCTCCCTCCACTGTAAAAACTGACCAGCCACAATTTTTGACTGCTCAGCTTTTAAAGTAACAATTATTAATTAGTGGGCTCCCTCTTTCTTCTTCCATGACAGCTTAATATCTTTAAGCACTTTCAGTGCCCAAGCTTTTCAAAAGCTTTTGGGAAATTCAGGTACTTGATATAACCATGTCACTCCTCTCCACATGATCACTGATTTCTTAACAGAGCATCAATAGCCTGTTTAAGGATCTCTTTCCCTTAACAAGCCATGTTGGATCTTACTTTTCTCCAGTATATCTATGTATCTATGCTCATCCACATGAGGAAGGGATGTGGTGTCAGTGAGTCCCATAGCTCCTACAGAAGGGACCATGGGGAAGCGTTAATTTAGCTTTTCTCCTTCAGATTCATCTTCCCTGAGTGCTCCATTTAGATATAAACAGGACTTTTCAGCCTAGCTTGTTCTCTGGCAGCCTTCCAGATATTGTTGTTTGGAAAAGTTATTATTTTTGATTTTTTAGTTCTTTAATGGGTCTTTTTGACCCATCTGATAAGGTTTTACAGGCAACTTCTTAGAATTTAAACTGTTTTTTATTTTTCTCATTTAGACCCCCTTTTTTTTTTTTAAAGATCCCTTTTTATCACTAATGGCAGTATTTGCTCTGCTGTTTAACACTGTTGGTTTTTACTGTGGTCAGATGGTAATCTTTTCTCATGGGCAATGCATTCTGAGCCTCTAATGTGCAATCTGTAAAGAATTCCCTAAATTTGGCCTCCTACATGCATTTTGTGCCTCTGCCAACCCATTGAACTCCCTTCTGTGTAGCCTTCTCATCTCCTCTTTTTGAAATTAAATACTCCAGTGAGACTTCTGTATTTTGAATACCTTTTACGTACATTAGGGTTACTAACATGGCATGGCTGTTTGATATTGTATGGGACAGCTACTGTGCCTTGCTTGGGTTAAGATCTTGACAGGAGAGAACTGGCTTATCTGACCAGTTGGTTCAAGAAGTAAGGATTCTTGTTGCTTAATAATCTGGCTGCAGTGTCTCTCCTGAGCATGAATTTACTTATGTCATAAGGGACCAGACTAGACTATATGTACTACTGTTCCTATGGTGGATTGACCCCAGCCAGCAGCCAGACACCCACCTAACATCTCTTTCAATCCCCTGTCCCATGGGATGGGGGGAAAACAGAAGGAAGGTGAGAAGACTCGTGGATCGAGATAATAACAGATTTACAGGGAAAGGAAAAGTTGTGTGCACAAGCAAAGCAAAAAGAGGAATTCATTCACTGCTTCTCATCAGCGGGCAGATGTCCAGCCACTTCCAGCAAAGCAGAGCCTCAGCATGTGCAATGATTTGCTTGGGAAGACAAACACCATAACCTCAAACTCTTTGCTTTCCTCTTACTTTCCCTGAGCTTTTATTGCTGAGAATGATGCCATATGGTATGGAATATTGCTTTGGTCAATTCATGTGAGCTGTCCTGGCTGTGTCCCTTCCCAGCCTCTTGCCCACTTTCAGCCTACTCATTTTGGGGGATGGGGAGAAGAGAGAAAGCCTTGACACTGTGAGAGCAAGATTTCAGCAATAGCCAAAACATTGGTGTGTTATCAGTGCTGTTTTAACCACAAATCCTAAGCACAGCACCATACCGGCTGCTGTGAAGAAAGTTTAAGTCAATCTCAGCCAGACACAATACAATCTCCTCCCCTTATTCCATACCAATAGCATCATACTTGGGTCCCACCTTATCTCATATATCCAACTATCCTCTGACCACCCCCATTCATATATTGCATGATTACTATACCCTTCTCAAATCTTTCTACTTACCTGCTTAAACCACACCCCATTACAATATTGCATCCTTCTATCCCATACCTTTCTTTTTCCTTTCCATTCTATCTCTTTCTCATTCCCAAAGTTCCCTCTTAACAACACTAACAACTTATACCATAGAGTTAAACCATTTTTACATCCAACAGTCAGGTTTACACATCCACATTAACCACTGTCACCTGGCCCTTGACATACACACAGATATTATTCCCCAAAGCCATGTCCCTGTCCCCTCAAATGTCCGTAAGAACAGTTGATGAATTGGCTCCAACTGTCAAGGTGGTTGCTCAGGACAGGAGAAGCAGTGTGTTGGATACTAAGACCAGCTTGAGTTGGGTCATGGCTGCACTCATCCAGTTTCTTGTGAGGTTCATTCTCTGTTGATTCAAGTGATTCCTGCTGCAGTGCTTCTTATACAGTTCAGATCATGCATTATTTTCCCCCATGGTTAAATCTCCTTGAGGTACACACAGGATTTTTCCACCTTTCCTCATTACCAACCAAGTGCACCAAGTGCACTTTGTCCTTGAATGAAGACAATCCCATGAATGGATTTGCCTTTTCCAAAGGGAGGAGCAACCCACGCTATCTTTCCCAGCCACTTTCCTATGTGCACTATGGGGACCTTGTCTCCTCCCACAGTATGCACAGGACCAAGATGGTTAGCAGATCCTCTGTTGTTAACCAGCAAAGTGGCTTCTGCTAAATTGACATCCCAGTGCTTTAATTTCCTGGTGCTCTATACTCCCAGCATAGTCTTTAACAGCCCTTATGTCATTCAGTCTTTCTGGAGGTTTGTGGATAGGGGATGTGACACACCCAATCAATGCTGTGTTTCTCAGCCCAGGAGTCTATGGGGTTATTTTGGAAGTGAGTCCTGATGTTTAACTTAATTCTTTCTGGGGTACTGCATTGCCACAGAACCTGCTTTTTGAGGCCAAAGATGGTATTTTGGGCAGTGGCATGGTTTATAGGGTATGTTTCCAGCCAACCGGTAGTTGTGCCCACCATGGTGAGCACACAGTGCTTACCTTGGTGAGTTTGTGGCACTGATATAGTGTAGTCAGTCTCCTATGCCTCACCATACTGATAATCCAGTCACAACCCTCTGTTTCAGGGGGACTTTATCCACATGGCTCACTTGATTGTGGCACGTGTTTTGTGTTCATGGATGATATGTGACGGCCTCAAAGGTCAGGTCCACACCTTGATCATGAGCCCATCTGTATGTTGCATGTCTCCCTAGATGTCCCAATGTTTCATGTACCCACTGAGCTATGAATAGCTCACCTTTATGTTCCCAGCACAGGTCCACTGGAGCTACTTCTATCCTGGCAGCCTTGTTTACCTGCTCATTTTTTTGAAGTTCTTTGGTGATGTGTTTCTTAGGCTGCAAGCATCCACAGGATGTGCCTTCTCAGTGATGTTTTCTAACCAGGCACTGATGTCTTGCCAGGGTTTACCTCTATGCTGCCAGTTGGTCTGTTTCCATTGCCACCCCTACAGGGCATTTGCCCATAGGGCCAGTACAGGGTAGAGTACTGGCCACTTTTATCTAAGTCCAGCTGGATGTTTTTCATTTCTGCAAACTGACTTGACTCACCTTGTCCTTTGACAGCTATGATGACTTGTCATGTGGGAGTCCACACAGCAGCTTTCCACTTCCAGTGGTTTCCTATAACATGACAGTATCTGTTGGTAAACAGAACACAGTGCCTTTCACCTTCAGATAACCCACTATATGATGATGCCCCTTTGGCATGAATCACCTTCTTCAGCAATGCTCCAAAATGTCTGCCTTCTATGATCTCTTCCAGGATTCCTAGGTAGTTGGGAGTCCCTATTTGATCCCCTTGTGTGATCAATGCTACCCACGTATTCCACATAGAGGGAACCCTCCCTTTGAACATCCAGTGCAGCATAGCAGTTGAGATGCCATGAAGAGCTGTGCTTCAACAACTTCTGAAGCAGCTTGAACCCTGTCATATGCTGCTAGTATAACTTTTTTTTTTTTTTCATCTGGGGCATAGTGCACCTCAGATCCTGAATACCCCTGGCTTCAAGACCCTAGAGGTTGACTTTGTGTTTTTCTTGGTGTTTTCTGTCAGATGCTCCAGGTGAGGCCATGTTCCATGGCTGCAGTATAGAGCACTTGTCTCAAAGCTGGTCCAGGCTCAAGAGCTGCTGCATGAGCTATCTCCTGTTTGATGTGTTCAAAGGTTTAATGCTGCTCAAAATAGTTCTTCTTTGGGGTTGCTTGACAGAGAGGGCTCACAAGCTGACTGTAACCCAGAATATGCATTCTCCAGAAACCTACAAGGCCGAGAAAAGGTTGTGTATATTTGATGTAAGGTGGTGGGCACATAGTTGATATATTATGATTCACATACACAGGGGTGTGGTGATGTCCACCTTGCCATTTTATTTCCAACAACCAGATCTCTTGTGCAGGTCCTTTTACCTTGCTTTATTTTATGGCAAAATCAGCTTTCAGAAAGATCTGCATTATTCTTTTTGCTTTCTCAAATGCTTCCTCCACTGTGTTGTCCCACAATGTGATGTCACTGATTTATTGCAGATGTTCAGGGGTGATACTCTGCTCCAGTGCAGTCTGTATCAGCCCATGACAAATGGTAGGGTTATAGTTCCACCCCTGGGGCAGTTAATTCCAGGCACCCCTCCATGTAAGAGCAAACAGTGGCCTGCACTCTGCTGTTAAAGGGATTGAGAAAAACACATTGGAATACTCAGTTGTGGCATACTGCTTGGCTGCCTCTGAATCCAGTTTGTATTGGAGTTCTAGCATGTCCAGAACAGAACTCTACTCCCCCCATACCCATACAGCATTAGTGCCCACCAACGCTCAGTGCTATGTGGATCCGACAGCCTGGCACCCTGCATCCACAGGAAGAGGGATGAAAAGAGAGATGCCTTTCAGGAGTGGGATGCAAACCCAGGCCTCCTGGGGAGACTGCTATTTCAGTGCAGTGCCTTGAGCCTTGGCTGTGGAGCACATCACCATACAGGCTACTCTGAGCTCCACCACAGCCAGACCCAGTGCAACTTTCAAAGGAAAGGTTGAGAAGAGACACTACAATGAGCAGGAGAGAATCTATTCTGATGCATCTCCAAAGACACCAAGCCGTTAGGGGGATGGTGTGTAGAGAAAAAAGATGCAATAACTGGTTTCTAGTAGTAGTGGAGCTATGTTTTCCAGTGTGGCTCCAGGTGAGGAAAGGCTCCCAGTATGAACAGTAATGGGAATGGAACTGAGGAACTGAATTGTACCTTTATCTGCATCTCTTTCCTGGGGAGAAATTGGAGGCTTTGAAAGATGAGAAAGTCCCAGAGCAAGGGAAGCACTGGTGCCATCAATACAAAGCCCAACTCTGTATTGTCCGTAGCAAATCCTTGAATGCTAATTGCAAATCATGATGCAAAATAGATTCAGCAGCGAGGAAACATGTCAGGGATATAGTGTGCGGTTGTAGCTGTGTAGTTTAGATGATTGTACCAAGATCTACGATATCAGAGGACCTACACAGAGAGTGCAGAGGTAAAGACAGTTTGCAAATCCTAGGTTAACTGCTTTGTCTTGTCTGAAAGAGAGGAGGTGCCCAGCATTCTGCCATATATGAAGTGCTGCTACTTGGAAAATAATAGCTGACAGTTCTCTATCAGGGGGTTATTTATATATGTTAAAGAGTTGGAACATCTAGTCCTTTCTCAGAGACAATCAGTTGAAAGAGAATATATTTGTCCAGGATATTAGATCTGGCTGCTACCTGGAATCAGCAGGCAGACTTTCAGGTTTAGGAAAATCAGAATGTAGAGGTCATGTCTTTTTTTTCCCTTCTTAGTTACAAAAGCACTTAATTTCTTTTACCCACAAAATGGCTCCTGGCTGCTCTCTACACAAAAGACTGGTTATTACATGCTGAAGAATTACTTTGGCTTGGCAAATAGAAAATTCAGTAATATTTGGCATAAACCAACTGATCTGGACCACCTGAAGTGATTTAAGAATATTCTCAGTGAAGGAAAAGAAGACAAGGTGGGCAAGTAGATTTACCTTTTAAACCTTATCCTTCGATCAGTCCAACTTTTGAAGATATTTGCTATTTACATCATTATCAGAGGGGGGAGGGAAGGGAGAAGATTCATTAAAATCATACATTAAAAGCAAGTCCTGGTGCAGTCTCAAATTACTTCACCAAAGATAAAGATGAATTTCTTCCAATCTAAGTGCTTACATTAAAGTGGTTCATCTGTTGGTCCAGTAGATCACAGATTTCATGTGCCAGCACATGAGCATCTGGGACATTTATTGGTTAGGTGATATCAGGAGAGGTGGGTGATAAATAGGCAGTGTCAGAAAAAAGCATTGACAGGCATGGAAGTACAGAAGAGGGTTGGTCAACTGCATGCCCAGGTGGTGTTGGAGGCTTCACCTGTTGAACTAAACAGGAGCAGGCATGGGCTCAGCCCCTGGCAGGCAGTCATCCTCACTGATAAATGGTTAGTGCACTCTCTGGCTCTGCTTAAGCATCTGTTTTTTTCTTTCTTTGCATGTACTTCACTGGGAAACAAAAAGCCTGTCTTGGGGCTGAAAACTCTGGTGAGGCAGTGGGCCCCAGATGTTTGAAGTCTGGGCACTGCACTGTCAATCTGAACATGCATTTTAAAAAGCAGGACCCTGGTATGTCTTCCATCTGCAAAAAAATATTGCCTTGGCAAATGAGTCTAGAGAATTACTAGTGTACCTCTGTAATATGGTAAAGCAAAACACAGAGCGATGAAGATACAGACATTTTATCCAAAACAAATGGGCCGAAGAACAAAATTGTTCATCAGAGTAATCAACTTTAAAGAGTCCTTTTCTCAGCCTCAATCCTTGTTCACTTATTGCACTTAGGTAATTTTAAAAACATCAGTGTAACTATTCTATGCCTGCTCTTGTTAATTTTCTTTAAGTACAGTAAAATAACATTTTATTGCTTGCACAATTCCCTGAACAATTGCATTTTCTTTGTCACATTTCCTTGGCAAGTAAAACTGCCTGAGCAGTGATTGTTTGGTAAATTAGTATCACTCACAAGCTCATTTTGCACTTTGGAGTGTCAAATGTTGTTTGACTAAGAAAACTTCTTCTCTGTTGTTGTTGTTGGATGTGGGAGGAAGGGAGAAGATAAGTAAATTTTTGTAATAAAAGAGTTAGACACACTTTTGAATGTCAGTTTTATATATGTTGATAAAACCTGCAGACACAAATTTGCTTCTGACTCCGATTTCACTAGTGTGCCATAACTTCCCACACTAATGAACAAACAGAAAAAGAATAATAGACCTATTGATTTAAATCTTATTTAACAAAACAAAAAATATTGGTGACAGTGTGCAATTCCAGGGGGAATGCTAGGATAAAAAGAAACTACAGGCAGGAAGCAGGTTGGGGTTCTCAGACATCTGTGTTGCACAATGCCAGGGATTTAATTTAGGGGCGACTCAAATTGACCTGTGGGGCGAGCTCTCTCTAGAGGTCTGATGCCCTGTTGCCAAGGTTTTGAGTTCTCCAGGAGAGGATGGCAGCTCCCCTGAGTGCTCAGCTGCCCGCCTGAGCACTCTTACTGCAAAAGCAGGGAATGGATGATGAGGGGGATTTGCTCCGGTGTCTCCTGCATTGCCGTGTGGCCACAATGCAGCTTGCCTTGATTGTGAGCACACGTGGGCAGGCACTCCAGGGTCCCACGCTTTGGATGTGGCCTGAAAGGATCAAGTTCAGAAGATGAAATTCTCTCAGTAACCTATGGAAAAAGGGAGACTAAACCTCTGTAGTTTTAACTGTCAAACACAGATTAGATACTTGCATTAAATGGAGTGACCATTTCCACAGCAGTATAATAGATCTATCTTCCTCCAGATCCCACTTTTAGGAAGCTTTGGGTTGAAAAGCTAGCATCTGATGTAGTGGTATTCTGTTCGGTGTCACCCAGAGCTTCCAGAGAACAAGATCAGAAATACTGGCCTGGCACATTTCCAACTGATAAAACACACTATGTGAGAGTATAGAGATGGGGGAGGCAGGCTTATGAGTGTAGACTTATGATTGTGGAAGATCATATTTTTTATGTAACTGGTGCCTTTCTTGACATAGGTTAAATATTGCTAATGCCAACTAACACAGACAAAAAATGTGCAACAGAAAAGATGTTGATTAATAAATGCTTGTAGGTTAGAATGGCTCAGTTGCATTTCCTTCTATGCAGTGAAGGGTAATGCTGGTGGGAGGAAGGATGGCTGAAAGATGTACTTATTAATGATTAGTAAAGGGCAGAATTTTAGATCTTGAAACTGACATGGGCTCCTGAAGTCTGTTAATTAAACCATCTGAAGATCTGATCAAAGGCATTTAATGTGGAGATTGCTTAGCAAGATGCAGATAATTAGATGAAGGCTACTAATGATTTACTTCCGCAAAGTATAACATAGCACCTCTGTCTAAAAGGTGACACTGCCTGCAGATCTTGTGGTTTATGTTCCTCAGTGTAACAGCTTGATGACTAAATACCAAGTACAGATCAGGTCAGGAACAAGCCTTGTATTCTATTTCACAGTAAAAACAGACTGATCTGGAGAATAGTGAAGATGGAGGTTAAGAAGGGGTGAATGTCCTGTCAGAGATACCCAGTGCTCTTCACTGAAGGAAGATGTGCCTCAGTTTAAGTGGCTAGAGCTAAGTGAGATGACTCCTGCAGCTGACAAAGGATTTAGCTGGGACTGAATCAGCACAAATAGCTGTGTCTGTGATCCTGTCACTGTCTCCTTTGGCTGCTGCCTTCACATCAAACTCCTGTGCTTGCTTTTCCTTTTGTATTGCCATGCCCTCCCCTGAGCCTCAGAGCTGAACTTTCCCAGGTGCTCCAGTCCTCTGGAGAGGGCCAGTTGCCTCTGCACCTCTCAGACCTCTCCTCCTGAGGCAGAGGGCAGCTCTTCCTCCACCAGTGTCCCTTGGGGGTGGGTTTGCAGGTTAGTTTTACTTCCCACAGGGGTGGGAGGTCAACCTGTCTATGTGCATCCCAAGTAAGTACTCTGCTGACTGGGTTACAAGGTAGGAGCAGGCTCTGCTCTTTGAGGTTTAGAAGGAGCTTGAGAATGTTTTCCAGGTGAGCTGCTACTGCAGCTGAAGTCTGGCAGACTGTCACTCTTGCTTGTGCACAGACCCGATCTACACTGAGATGATCGGTTCTGTCAGGGCATACGTGACAGCCGGCATACCTACTGGCAGAGAGCACATACCCAGGGAATTTTTTGGGTAGGAATGCAAGGAACTGGAGAAATTTAAATAAAATCTAATTTAAATAGAAACTAGCCTGAGGTTTTGGACTTATACATCATATAAATCCAACCCCTATTGATCTACTGGTTTAAACATTATTTGAACATTCACTAGAACATCTCTTAATCATTTATTAATTCTTTCTTAACCATTTATAAATTAGACCCTAATATGAAGTGTGATTAAGCTTTGTCCATTTTGCTCCAAAAAGCTGTTCCACACAAGAATTTCCCATAAATTATCCAAAGCAGCAGCAGTCCTCAGCCTTAATTACAGCATTCATTACACACTTACGCTACCATACAAGCTCCCTGGTTTTAGTAAATTCAAGAATGCTTTTTTTCCTGATTTTAACATACAACCTCAGGGAAGCTTCTGTGGAGAGGCAGCAGGCTTTGAAATGAGCTAGGATTGTTGCTGCACATTAAAAAACAACCAACAGCCCTCACCCTCCCAGTTCATGCCTTGCTTATGTACTGCCCTTGCCCTGGAGTACTGAAATGCTTGCTCTGAGGGACCACCTCACAGACACCACTGCATTTGTCCAAGCTCTGAAGCCACTTCTTGGGCCAGTGTCAAACAGCTGGACACTTCCTTTGTTGGGATCCAGAAACTGGGTGATCCTTTGCCTGTCAGCTCCAGGAGGTTGGATCTGGCATCAGGCCCCATGGATCAGACCCTGGTACTGATCTTTCACAAGCCTGAGGGTGAGGAAGGAGAGAGGACCATGAGTGCACTACCAAAAAACTCAGCTCACTGGAGTTGGTGGATACATTTTTATGGTGTCTTACAGCTCCTCTGTCTGCCACACATGTCTGTCACCTGCATGTGGCCTCTGGTCCAAGAGCTGAAATGTTACAAATTGGCATTATGGCTTTGTCTAACTGTCTGGATGAACAAGCACTTACAAATCTTTGCAGTCTTCCTCTTACATGCTGGGGATGGACCCAGGTGCTCAGCACCTCCACCATGGCTTCATTGTTTTAGTGGGAAATAAACCTGGGTAAGGCCAGAGAGGGGAATGACAGGGGTGGACTGAGGAGGAGGACCCTGGGGAGAGCAGTGGTGTCACAACACTGCTATAGCTATATGCTTCCATATGACTGTGCAGCTACAGGATAAGTAGGTAGGATATAACTGTGGCTTAAGCGTTCAAAGAAACAAAATCACTTTTGATGGGCTTAGATGGAAGTAAGATGACAGACAGGTAAAAATGGATAGAAAATAAATGAAAGACCGTCAACCGTGCTGGTTGACAGCTGGCTGAACATGAGCCATCAGTGTGCCCAGGTGGCCAAGAAGGCCAACAGCATCCTGGCTTGTACCAGGAATAGTGTGGCCAGCAGGAGTAGGGAAGTGATGGTGCCCCTGTACTCGGCACTGGTGAGGCTGCACCTTGAATACTGTGTTCAGNTTTTATAACATGGTGTTTTGGGTTGATGGTTGGACTAGATGATCTCAGATGTCTTTTCCAACCTTAACAATTCTATGATTCTATGATTCTATGAAATCCAAAATGGATTTATCAGAAACTAAAAATTAGAAGTGAGGGAGAAAGAAAAAAAGATAGAAGAAGAAGCTGGCAAGGCAGAAATGGAGTAGAACATAAATTCCAGATATCAGAAAGCCAAAAGAAATGTAATGTTTTAGAAACAGAACAGTGGAAGACCTGCTGAAGACCCCAAAATATCTGAGGGACCAAATAATTCCTAGTTTGGAGGGGTCCTACTAGTTTCTGGTGGATTAGTAATTAGACCTGGCTAGTTCTAAATCATCATGTTTTGTTCCCAGTTTTGTTATTGATATTCATCTTCCGTTCTGAAATGGAATAAAAACATCCCAAATTTTAAGTTTCTGTGGAAGACTATAGTCTTCAGCATGTTTCCGCTTGATTGATATGCTTCAGGTGAATGTTTACATTATTAATTTTTACAGTGCCCCAGGATGTAACAAAGCATTCTACAATGCTACAAATAAAATGAAATGAAAAATCAACTTTAAAACAAAAATAAAAAAATAAAAATGTTTCCTTGAAAAATGCTCTATTTTCCCTACCTAAACAAATACTCAAAGAAATTACCAAGTTCCTACAAAATATTTAGTTTCACCTTAGCAGCAGCAGAAATTTGTTTCATCAGGAGCTGATCAGCTTTGTTATAGATTCAGTCAAGGAAGGAGCACAGAGGAAAAACCCAGAGACAGATTTACTACTGTTTTTTTGCTATTGTGCTTTCATTTACATTTATGGACAGAAAGTATAAAATACACATACATACACAAAAACAGGCATGTACAATTCAGAATTACTGCAGTTTATATCCATGCAGTGCAGGTGTAAGTAGCTACATAAAGAGCAAGGCAGTAGGGAAGCAGGTACAATATTTGTGTTATCCATGAAAATGTAGAATTCATATAATTTGGGTTTAATTGTCCATGCACTATATCTGGTATTCATCTGTTTTGAGAATTCACCTACTTTTACCTTAATTGCTAAAGAGACATTATGTCTCAGCAAGGATAAAGACCATTTTCTTTGTATGTTGTTAATAAGAAATAAAGTGCAAAAAAAATGAAAATGAAAAGGTGTTCTCTTTGGGAATAAATCCCCTCAGCAGTTTTAAACCACTCTGTGGCTGGGGATGGTGATATGTCAGAAGGGTAGAGATTTTTCTCTAACATCAGAGAATGAGCAAGCTCTGAATTTGAATGCTCATGCATTTGAGAAAATAGATCACACATGGTTCTCTGGATAAAAACAAAAGAAGTAATTAATTGCAAATTACATGGTGACAGCAATTCCTGTTGTGAACTCGGATGAATTTTCTCATGTTTAGTAGCTCTCCATCCCACAGTGCCCTCTTCTGAGATACAGGAAAGTCTGAAAATGATGGGAAGAGATGCAAGCCCTCAAACCTTTTCCAGACCAGCATTTCTCAGTGCTCTGTCTCTTGCTGCTTAGAGTGGTCTGCTTTGAACACACACAGAAGGGCAGACACAGAAACTGTTTTAAAAGGCATTCCTATGGAACCTATATTTTGCTTTCCTTCCATTTGTTAGCCTTTCCTGTCCTAAATTTCATAACAAAGACAGTTATACTTTGATTTTTAACTCAGATTGACTTAGCTTCCTGCTCACTTCTACCTTTACTGCTAGGTCAGCCACCTCCATTGATATCCAAATTTTGCTTTAACTGGCCCTTCCAGATCTCCAGCTTCATCTCATCAAGCCATGTAGCACAGCCACTACAGTCACTTTGGATTCATGCAATGATTGAGAACTTGCTAAACTATTTCATATGCTGTCCAAAAACATCCACACCTCTATCTTGGTCCTGGAAGCAGTAAAATTACATAAGTTAGAGGACAGAACTACTGGAGAAAACAGCTGTTAATGTGCTAAGCAAACGACAAGCATGGTGTTAATATCAGTGTCATTTCTGGGTCCAGCCTGTCTCCAAGTATAAAAAATGTGTGGCATCATTTTGAGGCAAAGCTGCTTGATGTGGGCCAAGTATACACAATTGTGGAAGCTGGAGCAAAGACAAGTGGATGTTGCACCTTTTATTGTCTTCTCAGACAAGCACCCACAGCTCCTCTGAAGTCATCCTTGCTCTCATATGAATTTGATGAGAATATGGTGACTTGTTATCCAGATCTGCTTTTGTCCTCACCCATATGCATTTCTGCCTGCCTGTTCCCTGTCTGTCTGTTGCCTCTCCTGGTTCTGTAGCTCAGGTCATTCTTTTATTGACCCTTCATCATTCATATCTGCTCAACTTTACTCTGGCCAAATTCCTATTGTTGTCCACTAATATCCCTATTAACCATACTATTTTTTTTCCTGATTTCTCTCTTTCCTAACTCCCACCTTAATGTTACTTGCTCCTAGCAAACAGACTGCAACTCCTGTCTGTCCTTTCCTACACTTGAATAAGCTCAAGGGTAGGATAAGTATGCACTTTTGTATTGGTAGGGGATCCCAGTTGCTCCATTTTTCCCAGCAGTGTAGGTTCTCCAGCCATTGGCTGCCATAATCAACGTGATGTGGGTGGCATTAAGGGCTCCCTGTGCAGTGGATCAGCAGCTGGCTGGCTGGCATGAGAAGTGGAGCAGGGATCAACCGAGGATTCAGTGGACAGCCATGGTAAGTCCTGCAGATCTGCAAGATGGGCAGTTTTGGGAGTTATGAACTTTTAGATCCATATGTTTGGGTGTCTTCTGAAATTGGATGTTAAATGGGAGGTACTTACGATGCCTCACAGTTTGAGATGTAAATGTTAGCTGACTGAAGTCACCTTGAATTCGTAGGTGTTTTTACATTCAGTCTTCTGTTCAGAAAGATGTATTTCAAGTTCCAAGGCTTTTCACAGCAATCATCTTTAAATATAAATTTCTTTTCTAGTAAAAGCAGCACACCAGCATCCCACAGCTAGTCAAATATATCTTCATCCTACAGAAGTCAAAGGGATTCTGTTCACTGACACTGATGATCTCATGATAGCCATTAGTTGATATTTGCTATACAGTAATTTTCATATCCTTATTCTATTAGTGTTGCTGTTAAGTTGTTGAAAGAGTTAGTTTAGCCTTTAGTTTAACAGTATTTCTTGTTGTTTTCCCACACCTTGCAAATATATTCAGGCTAGTTTACAAATTTACATAAATTCTATTGTTTAAAGAGAAAAAAAAATGTCAAAATATCTTCAAATATCTTCCATTATGTTCTTTGTTGCTCTGCTGTGTTTCTGTCTCTGTCTATATTTTATTATTAAGAAGGTCTGCTTTTACTTTTATGATGTGAAGTCTGTCAAAACAATGCATTAAATAATTCTGAATCTTTATTATCCAATACTACATCTGTTGCTTGCTTGCTTGCTTTTTTTTTTTCCCCTCCCATAGATGGTCCAGGATTGAAACCTGCTATTTGCTGAATATTATACAGTTGCGGCTGAAATATTCTTTTGTCCTCCTACTCAGAAACCTTTAGACTATTGTGATTACCACTCAAAGACCTCAAAGGGTGTTGCCTGTGACCGTTCCAGGGGTCTGAATGACACAGGAATGATTCTTACACTGATCTGGTTCTTCTAGTGAGTAGTGAGAAGGTGGTCTGCAGCAGCACTTGTGAGGCATGGACATCAAAGTGGAGAAGGACAAGAATTATAGAATTATTTTAGAAAGATGTTATCCAAGGCCTCAGTACTCCATGGCCTGCACAAATATTTTTTTAATGGGAGGTAAATGAAATCAGCCTGCAGCCATTTTCCTCCTGGAAAAATCTTTAAGGTGTTGCTTTAAGGCTGATGATAGCGTAACACTTGCTCTGCAGGCTGTGGTATTGTTCTATGGGAGATCTACCAATCAGGCACCAAGGAGTAGAAAGCACAAACAAAACTTATGGGGCTTCCTAATTCTTGAATCCTGTCCCAAGAAATTGTAGAGAATCATGAACAAATATCTAATCAAGAAACAACTGTTCAACCCAAAACAGGCCACAAAACATTTCCCCAAATTCTTTACAAGCTTATGACCTGGACTAAAATACAAAAAAACACAGCTAAGTTGTGCTTCAGGAGAAGGTCAAGGACAAAGTCCCAGGTTCTTGCAATGACAGGAACTGCCTTGATGATCCTGGTAGTGATCTTGGCAAGTAGAGCTTCCCCACCTTGCAGATCAGGGCAAAAATCTTCTAGCACTCTCATCACTCCAGGGGAAAAACTTCCCATCTCTGATTGAATTAGCTGTGAGCACATGGACAGGGCACACAAATCCAAGACATTAGTGCTACCTAACTCTGTGCCACCAAGACATGAATGCACCAGTGCACCCACTGCATCATGTTGGGAGCTATGGCTGATCTTTTGTGCTTCAGAATGATGGAAACTACTTCTCCCTCCAAAGCTGGCTATACATCATTCATTGGAGAAACTGTTGGTTGTACCTGTTCTTCCTTGAGACTATCTTCTAGTTTGTCTAAGTGAGTTTTTTTCTTAGGGGAAAGGTTTTGCCCTCTTTCTGCCTTCTATAGGTGGTCACTTGCTTTGCCTTGAACAGCTTGCATGTGCCAGATGGCACTGAATATAGGATCAAGCTCTAGAAAAAGCAAAAGCAAACATAGACAAGAAGTCAGTAACATCTGTGCTGTAAGACAGTGTTAGAACTGGGTGTTGTTTAATCCACTGGCACCTGTCTTTGTTTTGCTAGCCTGTTCTCCTGGGTACCCCAGAAGTTGAATAATTCCTTCACGAGATGCCAGCCTAGAACGGTCTGAGCTTACTCTGCCATTTGAAATGCCAGTGCTCTGGCTATAAATGTGTGTAAACATGTATGCATGTGTGTGTATGTGGTTTTATATATTTCAAATTCTATTCTTAAAATGTTCTGCTCAGTGTGATTTATAAATGGTTTTACAACCATGATCACATCATTCTGGAATTGATGGAGCAGCAGAGACATTACAATGGATTTGCAGCAGAATTCAACTAACATTCTTGTTGATCCTCACAGAGAGCCCAGGACCCAATAGTAGGAGGCAGTCTGCATAAATTGTGCTGAATTGTGACCGAGACACAAAAAAATGCTTCCTAAAACTCTGACAGCAATAAAGCTCATCAACTTTTCTGCAGTGATTTTGGTGCAGATGTCTGGTATTTCTCATCCATTCCTCAGTGGACAGAGGCAGACAGCCTTCTTTTTGGATGTCTTGAGAAAAATTCTAGATTCATAAATTCACAAGATGCTTTCCCTCTTGTTCTGAAAGTTTCTACAAGGTCCCTTCTCAGTCAGATTTTGGGTAGCTAGTCCTTTGGAGAAGTTACTTATAGCTATGACTACTAGTAGCAATAAGGGTCCCCACTTTTTGTATAATAACATCTTGTAAGAGCTCTTGGGAGCTGGCTGGTGTATCAGCACATGTTTCAGGGAGATGCCCTAGCCAGTGAGCTCTTCACTGCCTTGCAAAGAGCATTCTTTATGTGTTCTGTTAACATTGTGCTGCTGTGCGCTTGAAGGAGCAAACATCACAGGACCTGAAGGAGAATAACCATCTTGTCTTTAATTTGGGGGTTAGGACACTCACCTGAGCAGAAAGAAAGTCTTTGGTTCTGGCCTCTCTTGGAGCTCCTAGAGCTCCTTCGGTTACTTAAAAAAACAAACTGATGCTGCTTTACTATAAAATGCCTGCATGTTTCAGGGAATGGATACTGTATCCTCTTCTGCCCATCACAGGTGAGAGTCAAACTCCATTTGATCTACTCACCTTCTGACCCATAGCTCTTGCATTCCTGGGTCCAGCTGTCATAGAGATTGGACGTAGACAACTAGTTTGGATGTCTTTCTAAGAACGCAGATACAGCATCAAACCTTTGCAACCTGAGGAAAGGCCTAAGGAACAAGCAGCACTCTTGCCTGAGTTGTTCAAAGGTGTATTGAGTATGTGTCGGGGAGATATGTTGCTCTGTCCTGCAGCACTGCTCCACTAGTTGCCTCTCCTCAGAGGAAGGCTGGATTCCAAGCAGGTATCCAGCATTTCTACCTGGTTCCCTGTGCTGGAGGAGTGAGGCAGACATCTGACACTGACATCTGACAGACTTGCTCTGGAGGTCTTATTGGAATTTACTGCATGGAATAAGAAAAATAGCTGCTTATTTCAGGAAGGCTGAATTATCTTCTTTTCCCTCTTTTCTCTCAGACTAGGCTGTTACATTTTGATGCATTTGTGGCCAAAATAAAATGGGGTGGACTGGAGCCAGTACACTGCTTGCAGTGCTGTAGTTAAAACCACAGAGGAGAAACTTCTGTGTCATGTTCTTCTGAAATCACATCACTAGTATCAGTTATTGCTATTTCTAATCAATTTAAATGATCAAAAAGTTGTGTAAGTTTTTAAGAATTTACAGGTGGTTCCACAACACTGTTAATTCTTGCCCACTACCTGGGCAAGCACCTACTTACCTAGCAACATGGTAAAGCTTTATCCTTCCCCTGCAAAGTAATAGGTAAAGAAAAAAAAATGGAGGGGCAATGCAGATCTTTCTTCTGAAGAAAGCTGTTTTTCATTAGACATTTGATTTTTTTTTAATGGTAGACAGAGAAAAGGATTTCCATCATAAAAAAAAATATATTTTTTTTTCATTCTAATTCTGAAACTTTGGATATTTTAAATGAAATAAAGTAGAAGAACTCACATTACTTGAAATATGCTTTGGCCTATTGAGTACTGAAAATGACACAGTACAACAAGTGATGTTTATTCATAAAGGAGAAGGATATATCTACAAAAACAGTTGGCACCTCTGTTACCAACCTGATTTGCATTTGCAAATTACACCAGATCTTCAGACCTTTACATTTGCATTGGTCCCAGAAAGCTATTTATTTTCTGAAGAACTGTGTAGTTTATGTGTTTCCACTAATGTTGCTGTAGAGCTATCTTTTCTTATCAGAAACTTTCATGTGTAGGCTGAGGAGTTTGACCTTACCTCACAGAAAATTGTCTTCTGAAATGCAGAGGTTGGGAAAAGAACCTGTTGTGAAAAACTCAAGCCTGTTAATATTCTTGGGCACAATTCATGAAGATTGAAGAGAGGTTTTAAAAAAGAAACTCTAATGTTATGAATAATTATCTGTTTGAACTCAAGGGAGGCTGGAAATTCACTGTTAAGCTGCCTGAGATGTCTTTTAGTAGTCACTACTATACAGCTGTAGAAATTGGGTTGGTACCCAGATAAGGAATGGAAATTTCATTCTGATTTCTGAAGGTACCGTATATTGCATTCTTTCTGATGGTCCTTACACCTGGAAATTCTTGTTCAAAGATAATTTTCTTTTGGCTTCTAATTTCCTGAACTGTTCATAAAACACAGAATTGTGCAGAAGCATTGGAAGTTAAATTTGCAAAATACTAACCTATAAAGCTACCTTGAAAGTCCTGCATATGCAAATATATGCATCCTCCTGGTAAAATAAAGACTGGCAGCTTTCAGTATTTCATAAATGCTGTGCTTTTAGAGTGCATGGCCTTACACATGTAAAAGATTACCATTGGCTTTATGACATTTCTTGAGATATGGTAGCAATGTTCATATTTCTCTTCTTGTCAGATGAAAATTGATATCAAGCTAATGATAAATTTACTGTTGGTAGATCTCTGTGGGATGAGAATGTCATGCCCAGACACCCTAAATGGAAAGTCTCATATGAGCCAAATAAGGTGGAGCTGGGAAATATGCAGAATACAGATAAAACCAAGAGAGTGGTTCCACTTTGCTCAACAGCTAAGTACCACTGGCTGTTACAAATAACATTTTCTGGATACAGTTTATACCACTCCAGGAACAATTTAGATTTTTCTGCAAACTGGAAGAGCTATAGGAAAAGTATGAACAAGGCCCTATAGGTATTCCAGGTCAAAAGGCTGTATAGACCCCTCTGAATTAAGCATACTGTGCATATGATTGTAGAAGACGCAACTCAGTGATGCACCTGGTTCCTTCCTTGTCTTTGTTCCTGTCAAGTAAGCTGATGAAATGTCAATTTGGAATTGCTTTCTGTGGATGCTGTGAGATATCACATGCTACTATAATCAAATATTGGAGACAAGCTAATCATGGCTAAGCATCGTCATGTGAGATTGACACCTGCCCTCCACATCCTTCAATATATCAGTATTGGTTATGTACTCGTGAACAAAGCACTGGCTCATGCCAGAGTAAAACTGGTGTACTGGAATACAAATGGCCCATCTCTTCAGAAACCAGGCAGGTATACACTTTTTCAAATCCTTTCCTTGAGAGATTTAGTTGTCCTAATAAGCACAACTGGCCTTTCAGCTGTGTAGAAATGATGTGTTGTTGGAAAGCTGCTATTCTTGCCCTTTCCAACAGCCTGTGTCACAGGCCAAGCCCTATCCCTTTTTCAGCAGCAATGTCTGTGGTAGGTGCAGTGGCAGCTGTATGCCAGAAAGCAGATCTTGACCTTTTTGTTTGTGAAAAATGAATTGAATTGTGCTTACTTCAAGTTTCTGGCAATGAGCATTAGCCCAGCAAGAGCAGAGTGGACCTGAAGATGTATTTTAGAAGTAAAATGTAATGAGTTTTTTTAAAAGCAAGTATATGGGCACATGTGTGTGGGCATATCTCTCTCTATCCAGGGAAGGATAGACTTTCCTGCCACACAGTAATGTCAGAAAATATCATGAGGGCACAGTATATTGAAGTCACATGGGTTTTAGGCAATGTATCTTAGAATGAGAATTTTGCACCTTAGGTAAGAAAAATACTGCTCTGGCTTTCCTATCGCTCTGAGATAACTGCTAGTAAATGTTGGTGACCTTTCAGAGAAAGGACAACCTTTTGTAACTAAAGAAAGGATAGAAAATAATGTTATATATTGGACACATTGCTAAGGCAAAGAGGAAGTGAAGGGCAGAGAGGTATGTCCAGGTCAGAATACTGACCTAGAGCAAAATTAAGGTATATGCGAAAGGGTGGAGGTACAGCTTTCTTTTTTCCCCAACCTTTTAAAAAAATGTTTTATTTCCAATTGTTATACAAAGCTTAGCTGAGGCTGTAACCTGAAATAGCTAAGAACAAATCTCCCCCTGTGAAGAAATAGTTTTTCTTTGCTGGAGCAGGTGTGTTGAGAACCCTGTCAGATGCTCATACATCAGGAACTGTGAGGGGACTGAGAAAAAGTGTTTCCAAGACTGCAAGGAGACAGTTAAAGAGAATGAGCTTTGTACAGGTGTCTCAGAGGGAACATAATAAAGGGAAGGAGAAATGGACTTTTTCCAAAATCTGCAAGTCATTGGCATAAATTTTTCTGGGCCCAGTGTATGATGATACCTTTGCTTCTATCTTGCAGATAAGGACATTTACAAAAGATGTTTAAAGAGAACTTATTAACAGGCTTTATGCACGTGAGTTTGCAAGCTGTATTCAAGAATACTGTAGGAGGTCTGGGGCATTCCCTGCTTGGGTACTACAGGGAGCTTTTGTCCTGTGCTGGATATATGTGAGAAGGACTCCCAGAGAGAGGAAAAGGGATTAAGAGCAGGTGCACCAATGAAAGTATTGTGAGGCTGCATGAGTGATTGCACTAATATTTCAGAGGAAAGCAGTAAAAATAAAAAAAAGGCAATGAAAAGAGAGAGAGTGATTTGCATGAGTTCCCTAGCTTTAGTGAAATGATCTCAGATGCAGGAATGGTTTTATTCCCTGGACATACCCCTTTTCTGTATAATGTCTTATATAATGAGAGTGGATTTTTCTTAGGCAAAATTTGTTTTTAGAATTTGAAAGAAAAAGAATGGTTCTAACTAGGAAAAAAAATGAAAAGCAGCAAGCCATTGTCAAGGTTAACAAATGTTGGATGTGACATTGAATCTCCAACTTGAGGTAAATACCATGGAAGTATTTTATTTTTGACTAGCTCAAAAGCACACCAGCCTCTGTGCTGACCAAGGGAAGAATGTGATGTTTGTGGCACATCCCTGCAGGGAGTAACAGAAACAGCTGAAGACTCCCCATGGACTTTCTAATATCACATGCAGTATGCTGGGGAGAACAGCCTTTCTAGAGACATTGCCTTTTACACGGAGACATGACAAATACCTTCCTTGGGACTCATGGCAAAGTCACAGCTGAGTCCTGATATATTAGAAGACTTGAAGTGAACAAAAGGAAAAAGCAGGAGGTAGAGACGTTACCTGACATGTAGGGAAACCTCTAACTGTCTCGCACAGGTTGGTAGCCTTTCTAACTACCCCTGTGTTACTGAAGCGAACCATCAAGCTGCCTCCGAGTACAGGAAATGCTTGCCCAGTCTGTACAGTTGATGTGACTGTCAGATGAGTTGGGTGATTGATGACTGTTCAAGGTCTTTTTGTAAATTGGCCTTGTATCCTGGATGGTAGAAGGAATAAGTTTGACAGTTACTGTGATTTTTTTAAACTGCATTCCTTGTCAGCAGTCAGACCTCTGCAGATTGCTTTCTGATCCTACTGAACAGCATGTCAAATATATTGTTATTTTATGAGCATCTTGCTTTCCCCTCTACCCTCCCAATTCCAAAAGTTTCTGGGAAGTGTGAAGCTCGTGAGCAGAGTGCTAATATACCCCATAAATTGTGTTGATGGCAGTACAGTGCTTGAGCATGCCCAGGGGAGAAGGTTTTAGAGCCCCTACCAAAATCCTTTGCTCTACATCAGGCATGATACCTGCCACAATGGCCATAGTTTGATTCCAAGTTGCAATTTATTGTTAGCTGCCATTCACTTGTATTTAATTTGTACCAGGGCTCAGAGGCTAACAGTTAGGAGGACAGCTGAATCTCAGTAGAGCAATGCTAACCAGCTTCTTGTGGAGTCTGAACAAGCCCCTGCAGGCTGCACCTGCAACTCAGCTGTGCTGGTCACAAGCTGCCCTGAGTACTGGTTTCATCCTTCTCTAAGTTATTCCTACCAGCTGAACCAGTACTACCCAAGAAGAAAGGGTTAAGCACATTAGTACTCTGCACCAAAACAACTGTCTTTTACATGCGTGGCTCTGGGAAACAGTCCAAAATCCTCTAAATGTTGAGTAAGAGCATGATGGAAGTAACACTTCATGCATGCCTTGTTCTCATTAAGCATGAGACTCCAGCAAACCTCAGAGAATGAGCTTGAGGGATCATTGAACAGACCTGGTCTATTCATCCTAATGTAATATATGCAACTAATATATATGTGTGGTGTGTTGACCCTGGCTGAATGCCAGGTGCCCATCAAAGCCTCTCTATCACTCCCCCTCCTTAGCCGGACAGGGGAGAGAAAACATAATGAAAGGCTTGTGGGTCAAGATAAGTACAAGGAGAGATCACTCAGCAATTAGTTTAATTTATTATCGATCAAATTAGAGTAAGGTAACGAGAAAATAAAACCTAAATCTTAAACCACCTTCCCTCCTCCCCGGGCTTGACTTTGCTCCCAGTTTGTCTACCTAGTCCTCCCAAAAGGCACTGGGGGATGGGGAATAGGAGTTGTGGTCACTTCATCACACTTTGTTTTTGCCATTCCTTCCTCCTCAGGGGAAGGACTCCTTACACTCTTCCCCCGTTCCAGTGTGGTGTCTCTCCCATGGGCGGCAGTCCTCCACCAACTTCTCCAACGTGGGTCCTTCCCACAGGCTGCAGTTCTTCACAAACTGCTCCAGTGTGGGTCCTTTCCATGGGGTACAGTCCTTCAGGAATGGACTGTCTTGGCTTGGGTTCTTCTGTGGGGTTACAAGTCCTGCCAGCAAACCTCTACCANCGTTCCAGTGTGGTGTCTCTCCCATGGGCGGCAGTCCTCCACCAACTTCTCCAACGTGGGTCCTTCCCACAGGCTGCAGTTCTTCACAAACTGCTCCAGTGTGGGTCCTTTCCATGGGGTACAGTCCTTCAGGAATGGACTGTCTTGGCTTGGGTTCTTCCGTGGGGTTACAAGTCCTGCCAGCAAACCTCTACCAGTGTGGGCTCCTCTCTCTAC
>VZTL01061588.1:0-19830 GCA_013400535.1 Scopus umbretta
GGTTAAACCACAACAATATTGTAGTAATTTTCAATTCCATTGGGGAAAAACAAATGTTCATGAGAAATTGCATTTGTAGATAACTTTCAAATATGACTATTAATAACTATCAAGTAGTCATCAGATACATACAGTAAAATCAAGTATTTTTGCACCACTAGTAGTTATTTCTGCTATGACAGCTTCTCCTGGATGACAGATTTGTTGCGTTTTTTTTTTCCACTCCTCTCCTTTTTCTTCCCCTCTTGTGTAGAAAATTTGTACGTAAATGATTTTGGTGGGGGTTTCATTAGCCATTGTTGTCTTCGCTGAGTGTGTCTTAGCGCTTGCAATGCATATAGGGTAGAATTTACAAACAATGAATAAAATGGCTGAGTTTTTCTGTTACTCCATAGTCTAGGTAGGTTTCCCCTTGGTTGTGTCTGATGTTTTCATTGGGTGATTAAGTCACTGTTTTAATTTTTTCGAGAGAGATGTGTGACTTGAATTAAAAACCTAAAGAAAAATTTTCTCTCAGTAAGCGTCCATCAGAGGAGGAATCGCACCCACTCTAGTTTCTACTTCTGGGCCTTAATAGTGTTTCCTAACCTTTTCCTTCCTCGCATACTGTTTTTAAGAAAAATCTCCCTGTTTATTCTCAAATGAAAGTTTCCACTTCGTATGTGAATTGTCAAGGACCTTTCTTTTTCTCAGCATCTTCGCTGTTTTTTTTCCTGAGAGGCACAGTTGACAATATGATTTCAGCTCCCCGTTAGTGCGTTAGATATGATTTGGTGGTTTGTAGCCCCTCATTAACTGAACTAGTAAACATAGAAATAGGTGCAGAAAGGACTGAAGTAAAAGAAATCTGAGTAACCTCAGAGCAGATATTCAAAAGCGTATTTGAAGTCATGCTAGCAGGTGAAAAGCTTCTTGCAAAGTTTTTATCTTTTTTAAAACATCAGAGGAGACCTGCTTTAAGCTGTGAGTGATTCTGTCACCTGCTGAAACCAATATGCTGTGCTCCATTTTGACTTAATCACAGAGAATTAGCATTACTTTTCCCATATACCATTAAAAGTATAAATGGCTGTCATCTGCTTCACAGAGGCAAATGGGGCTACCTTTCAGGATTGGGAATGTGGGCCCTTGAATCCCAAATGAACGGGTTCAGAAAAGCTTCTCAAATATAACATTTCATCACAGCTGGAGAATTCTTGTTTCCCAACAAGCAAAATTATTCAGGACTATTCTGAAGACACTAATCTGGGTGAAATTTGTGGGGTTTTATTTTTTCCTACTACATTAAAACTATGTGAAAACAGGAATCTTGTGGTAGGTTTGTTTCAATATGTGTGTGAAGAATGCATCAAATGATAGTGTACAAGTGAGTTTGAAGGAGGCTTATTGAAAAGACAATAAATTTGCAATTAATATTGCAAATATTGCAATTAATTAATTAATATAGCAAATGAGCTTCTGGAATCTGAAATTAAAAATAATCCAATTTCTATGCAAAATGTTAATGTTATCAGTTTTTAGTCCAGTAATTGTCCTGTGATATCAGTGAGATTATAACACTATTAATTTCTATTATAACCTTTTATAAATGGTGGATGTTCAAGGACTCTCTTCAAATTCTATTTTTGTGGGGACACTGGTGAAGCAATTTCAAAGGAGCTTTTTAATGCCAAAATGGCAATGCTTTTTATTAGGTTAGATAGTAGTCTTTTGAAAAGTATTTATAGAATGCGATTTCTTTATTGTCCTAAGCTTCTCAAGAGGTTTGGTTTTTGTGTTTTGGTTTTTTTTTCCTCACTGTTATACAATCTAGGGAATATGGCTTTTCTTACAAGAATAGGAACAGTGTATCACCAATAATTCTCTTCAGTTTTTCTTTTGGCTGTAATAACTTATTTAGGTATAGTTTTGACATACAAAATCTATGACAATGCCCATTCACTTGTTTCCCCACTTGTGGGTGAGTGTTTTGTGTGTTTTTAAGGCACTGTGTCTGTGATGTTTAGCTGTACAGTACTTCAAAGTATTATTCTCTGTTATGATTTATAGGTAGTTTACAGCATTCTGTAAATGAACCATATCAAAGTCCTGAAAAACTGTAACACCTATTTTTCAGGGCTTTTTAAAAAATGCTTTCTTTTCACCATCAAAGTTTTACAAAAAAAATTAAAAAAATTGTATAAGCATTGTGGCATAATAAACAGAGCAATGATTATTTGTGGTAGCCTGTAGTAATAAGATATCATGTTTCAGTCTCCTCAAAATTCTTTTCTCAAATATATCCTCAGAACTGCATTGAACACCTTCCCCTTTGTGAAGTTTAGTCAAAACCACTTTCTTGTTTCAATAAATGTTCTTGTCTGCAGTGTAAGATGGAAAGAATATGTGCATTTCTTGAGTTCATTGTAAATGGTTTTGGTAAATATTACCTCACAGGTTTTTTTTGTTTGTTTGTTTTTATGGTGGGGTGGGTTTTTTTGTTTTGTTTTGGGTTTTTTTGTTTGAAAAACGCAACAGTAATATTCAATACTTCTATTTAAGATATGTTAAAAATGAGTCCAAGTCAAGATTAGGTATAATAGGTAAATTCAAAATAAACTATTTTGAAAGATTAACTAAAAAAATCTTTCATCACTTCATAGCCGCGTACTTCCTTGGCAGTATAAATACTACATCCATCCTGGTTTGCATGAAATGTATTGGTACAAGTTGTATTATGTTAGTTGAAGGAGTACAGATGAGGAACTGGGATGTTCTGCTCAGTCTGTGACTTGTGGCATTGTCTTGGGTGAGTCGCTTGACAATGCGTTATCTGGCCCTTTCTGAGAGGCACATACTGCTTATGCTGTACTTGAAACGAACACAAACAAACCAGGGAGAAAATTTATGGCCCATTAGATACTCTGCACTGAATGGTGGCATGTAACTATGTAGTCTGTGATAAATACAAACTGGTTGATTTCAAAGTAGTTGATATTCTATATCTGCACATTAGAATGCTTGCTGACTTGAGTCATGCTCCTCTTAGCTTGATGTATGTAAGGTTCAAAAAGTCTTTAAATACATGACATTATACAGTGCTATATTAGTGTGCTTGTTAATGTAATGAATAAATGAAATTTTAGAAATTTTTTGTTCAGTTTCGCTCTTCAGGCTCTGATAGCTGGTTTAGAATATGTCATAGAAGCTTGAACAAGAGACGTAATGAAAAACCAGTTTTGGGTTCATTCTCAGATTAATTTCCTTCTTGCATAGTGTGTGTTGTCAAATGAACATTATAAACTATGCCTTGCCTAGCTTTAGTTGGACAAAATCCTTTACAGAGAGGTGTAGTCTTGGGTCAGTTCGTTCTTGCTGGTGTTTGAAAATGTAGGTAGAGAGATACCTGCTTCTCTCTACTTTGAAAGCTTGACTTTAAAAATATAAATTAAAATTAATGTCCTGGTGCGTTGTGATGGGTGAATACTTAGGAAGAAAAACAAAAGGTATTAATCATTCAAATGGTTCCCATTTTGAAAGTGACTCCAGCTGAGAAGATTTCACTGAAAACCAAAAGAACAATATGAGTATTTTCGTTTCATTTAACTGAAAGAAGGAAGTGTTGAGTAGTCAGCCAAATACTGCTTGCTTTCTTCTGATGAACTGGATCCTGCATATCCTTCATTATTCTGGAAATGTAGTAAGTCACTAGGAATAGAAAAATAGATTTGTTATTAAATCCCAAGAAGAGAAAACAGATCTGGCCTCTAGTTAGGGCTTCTCTGTTGTTTCTTTTTGTGATCTAAGTGTTTCTGAGCCTGTGTTTACACCTTTGGTCTCTGCCTCTCAATGACTCTGAGACTTCAAGGTAACTTCTCTTATTTCTACTTACTGCTGGTGGAACTTGGTCCTTATCTTAATCCATAACTTGAAAACACAATGTCAACAGACCATATACATTCAAACTTGCTATGAAATGTCTTGTGAATGCCTCCTAAGACCTGATTATTGGAAACTTTGAAGATGATTTTCACAGAGAAGCCAATATTTATTTAAACATGCTGTACATGATGTGCAATTCATAATTTCTTATGTACAGAATATTACCAATGGAATATATACCTGTGCTTCAGAAATCCTACAATTATTATTGTGGGCATGGTCAGACCCCATTTTTCATGTTTTTTCAATGTATGAAGTTCTGCCACTACAAGTGTATTGTGCTTTTTCTATCCCAAGGGAAACATGATAAACCCCCATTTTTTACATAAATTTATGTAAACGTTAAGATTAAGACAAAATTTATGTAATCTTTGAGATTAAGACAAAATAAGTCCAAAACTACACCAGAAACATTTTTGTTCATTAATTAGTTAATAGATGCTTTTTGAAAACTCTAAGCAACATACATAGTGTATTTTCGTTATTTTCAGCTAGACTGTTTGACTACTGTGATAGCCAGTAAAAGGAAAATTCTATTGATTTACTTTTTCCAAAGATCTGTGTCTGCAGAATACTGTCTTGCTATGATGTCTGTATCTTTGGAAAGTTCAAGAGATTTATTAAAAACACTGGCATGAAACAGTTCATGTAGGACTTTTTCAAGATTAATTTTACTCATGGCTGTTGTAGCTATAACTGATTATGTTTGAAAAATTGTATACAAACATGGTAGAAGAAGACCTATAGTAATTTACCAGAACTAGGTATTTAGTCCTAATGATAACATTACTACCTCATTGCCAACATTTCCACTAATTTCACTGTAACATTTTGGATGTGTGCATTTGAGTGTGTGAAAACAAGGTGCGCTCTTTTTCTGACAGTCTAGTAAGTTAGATTGGTGGGAGAAAGATAATAATCGCAATAATTCAAACTTCTTTCATCTTGTGATTAAGCTAGATCTCAGAAAGTTACCTTTTTCTGTAAAGCAGTATAGCTTCAATACACAGATCAGCAAACTAAGGCCAGAAGTGATAAATGCCTTGCTCAAAGATAGCCAGAAATCCTGGAGCACAACTGTGGAAAAGAGACTGAGTCTTTGAGCACATTTTAGCCACTCTCCTCATTCAGCAACCAAAGCCTGCCTTGTCTTCATTATTCTTCTTTCCTAAGGGCACACATTTTTGACATCTAAAAATTAAATAGTGAATTGTAGTGAATGGGGCACCAACGCTGAATACAGTGGGACAATCACCTCTTTTGACCAGCCAGTCATGCTGTGTTTGATGCTCTGCAGGATGTGGTTTGCCCTCCTGGCTGCCAGAGCACACTGCTGACTCCTATTGAGCCTGCTGTCAACCAGCACCCTCAGATCCCTTTCCGCAGGGATGCTCGCCAGCCACTCCTCTCCCAATTTATACTTGTGCTGAGTTACTCTGTCCCAGGTGCTGGATCTGGCGCTTGGACTTGTTAAATTTCATGCCACTGATGATTACCCATCCTGTCTATCTAGATCCCTCTGCAGGGCCTCTCATCTCTCAAAAGAGGCAACAGAACCTCCCAGTTTGGTATCGTCAGCAAACTTGCTAATGATGCATTCAACTCCTGCATCCAGATCATTGATAAAAATGTTGAGCAGAATTGGGCCTAGGATTAAGCCCTGAGGAACGCTGCTGGTGACCGGTCACCAGCTAGATGCAGCCCCATTCAGGATGTTAAGGTACTGGAATGTGTCCAGAGGAGGGCAACAAAGCTTGTGAAAGGGCTGGAAGGAATGTCCTATAATGAGAGGCTGAGGACTTTGGGTTTGTCTAGTTTTGAGAAAAAGAGGCTGAGAGGTGACCTCGTTGCTCTCTACAGCTTCCTGAGGAAATGCTCGTCTCTCCTCCATGGTAACGTGTGCCAGGATGTGTGGGAATGGTGCAGAAGCTGTGTCAGGTTAAGTTCAGACCTGACACTAGGAAGCATTTCTTTACCAAGAGGGTGGTCAAACACTGGAACAGGCTTCCTAGAGAAGTGGTGAGTGTCCCAGGACTGTCAGTTTTTAAGAAGCATTTGGCCAATGCTCTTAATAATGTGGTTTAACTTTTGCTCAGCCCTGAAGTGGTCTAGGCAGTTGGACTAGATGACCGATGTAGGTCCCTTCCAACTGAAAAATTCTATTCTGTTCTGTTCTATTCTATGTATTTTTCATAAGAGAAAAACTGCAAGAAAACTATCAAATTTTGTACTATGTTTTGGAATTTGTGAGGCCAGCGTAAAGTTCAATTAAATTTGTTAATTTGTTAATATGCTCTTAAAATCAGCCTCCTCTATCACTGGATGTACTTCAGTAATTTTTTAT
Source organism: Scopus umbretta (assembly GCA_013400535.1). Lineage (NCBI taxonomy): Eukaryota > Metazoa > Chordata > Aves > Pelecaniformes > Scopidae > Scopus > Scopus umbretta. The sequence continues at coordinate 6,266 of VZTL01061588.1, forward strand.
TTCCACGTGTTGTGGTTTAGCCCCTGTTNGTTTTTGTGAAATGATTTTTGAAGAGAAGTGAATTCAATATAGCTAAGCATTGTTTCTTTGTCTGGAGTTTTACAGCAATATACTTATCAACAGCCATATCCTCTATGAAGATAAAGATACTCCTGGGACTTTATGGATTATTAGAGTGGCTCAAAGCAGCTACCTGCATTTTAAGTCGTGGAAGCAGTCCTTTAACTTTTGCCTTACACAGTGCCTGTCTTCTTCCTAGCAGTAAATTCTCAGAAATGACTCTTTCTAATTATTTTGCTACTAAATTGGAGCTAATTGAATCCTGACTGCCTTTTTTATCATGGTAAATCTCAGAAGTGGAGTTATGAGAACTACTTTATGTTTTAATACCTGGCTCACCACTGAGATTGACTGAGGAGACAGTCTAGGATTTTGACATGGATTTTCGAGTCTCCTGGTAAGTCACAAAGATCAAGAGAGATTTGTTGTCCTCATTAACACCTTGTCATGCTAGAAGTTAGATGTTTCTTTCACATCAGTTGTAAGACCCTATTGCCAGGAGGCAACCACTAAAGCTGCCTCCTTTCTTTTCACACAATATTGAGTCCCTCATGACAGCAACTAGCATATCATTTGCAATTCCTTAAAATCATTTCCACTCCTATTTTAGCCTGATATGCTATGCTCTTCCTTTAAGTCAAATTAGTTCATATAGGTAATAAAACTCAAATGTACTATCCATTCAGATTTATCTGCAACTTTTGTTATCTCTGATGTTATCATCTTTTTTTTTTTTTTTTTTAAATCATCAAAGTTGGAGTAAACCATATAATCTTTTTGGATACTGATTTTTCTTCCATGGAACTTTTGGATAGTCCCCACCACACCAACCTGTGCAACAAAGCACTGTTTTCAAGCTACAGCACTCTGCCTGCAGCCTTCTCCAATTACAAGTTTTCTTTTCCAACCACCCATCAGCAAAATGCTGGAATGAAATTAAATGTATTTCATCTAAGATAACATTGAGAGAGTGCTACTGGATTGCAAGAGAATCTTGACAGCATTTCAGAACTGTTTTCGTTGAAAAAGGTTCATCTTTTTGTTTAAATAAGAATTACTGTTTCAAAGGACTACACACTGGTTGTAGCTCCTACGTAATATTAACCAAAGACACACTATCAGAAAACATTGTAACGGAATAGATTACAGAACCAAATCATAGCCCAGAACAGAGATACGTGCACATGTTTTTCTCTTGTTCCAGTGGTGATAGTTTTCACTTCTTTACAAAGCTGACAGTCCTCTCTACCAATTCTGTCTGTGTTTTGTAAATCTTGTATTACTTGCTACTAAAATATCACCACATCTGTTATAGCTGTTCTCTGGTCAGTCAGATAACATCTTTGATAGCTGTTTTTACAAAGCATATAAATCATGCAATAAACCAGGAAACTATTCTTATCTAACATGAAAATTTGAATTTAAGATGCATACCACAGCGTGCACAGCAAAACTGCAGGGTGAAAATAAAGTTTACTTAGGAAATAGGACTAATAAATAATATAGTTGATTAATAATAGTACAATTTGTCCTCTTTAAATAGAATATTAACAAGTGATCCACACTGTAACTGCTAAAAGATTATTCAAGAGACAGCTGATGCACTTCTATACTGTCTTTTAAATAATTAATAACATGGTATGAATTTAAATCATTAATAACATGGAAGGTATTAATTTACATGGTACTATGATTATCACTTATTTCAGGTTTGTTCAGATCTGGAGTTAAATTGGATTACAAATTCATAGTATTTAAATGAATTAGACACCAAAGTTCCATTAAAAATCAAAAGCTAATTCACACAGCCCATGTAAACATGCAGTACAAAATATTGGTTTTGTTTGTTTTTAAGGTATGTGTTGATGGACACAATCTTTAAATGCAGCAGGTTAAAATATTAATTTAGTTGAAACAGTAGCAAAGTTATCACTGATGTCCCTGTGGCCAGCAATTCATCCACTCTGAAGATTTTTCATTGAGATAGTCAGAAAAATGAAATCAGGACACAAATGCTCTCAGAGTTGGATTGCTCACACTTTTTACACTTTAAGTCAAAACAACTTTTTGCTCATTTCTGTCTTGTCTCACTTAATGAAACTTTTATCATCCTAAACATATCTTAGTGCCCTCTTCAGTTTTGAGGAAATTGAGCGGATGAGTCATGAGGCACTAAATGAGGTGTTCATGACGAGAACACTGAACAGCTTTTGAGCAAAAAGCCACATTTGAAAACTTTGTTTGTTCTAAAGAACAGCATGTCAAACATGCCATACCTGCTTTCAAAACAGCTCCGCTACCAGTGATCCTACTTCTCTGCCTCTATTACCCAGCATGAAACTTAGCACAACAAGGATGATCCACACAGGCAGGATGTGTCTGAGATGGGACTAGAAAAGATTTATGAATGTGTACATGGCAACTTACTGTGAGATACCAATCAACTCTCTTGTAACAAAGGAATTTAATGATAAAATGCAGCTAAACAGCTGCAAAAAGTTTTCAAACATAATTTATTAATCCTTGTGATTTTCTCTTAATAAAATATGCTACCTGTTCTCAGGGATGTTTCATTCATTGGTAATTGGTTTTGATATAGAAGATGCAATGGGAATGTATAGAACGAATACATTATTAAAAATATAGTTATTCACCTTTCTTAAGCTGCTTTTTCTACTGCATAAGACAGTGGAAGAAAGCTATTTAAAAGTGTGTTATTATTTATGAAAATCATCAATATAATGCAGCAGCAGGAAAGCCTGCAATTGTGTATATTAGGAGATGCTGCTGCTAAAACAGCTGGGGTTACTGTACTCTATGTATGTGAATTAATAATGCTTGAATGTGCAATGTAACTATAATAGTAGTAAGAATCTAGAGAAATGGAAAATAATATTTTAAACTTTGCACCATTCCAAGTTAGTTCAGTATTTGTACAGTGGGTGGTCAGGGCAGGATTTTTCTCCACAATACTGTGATCAAGTTTCTGTTCTGCATTTGTTCAATTAAATGCCTCATGAAATTTAAGGCAGTTTGGCAATATGCTTGCTGGAATGCATGGAAGGGGTGGGAAAAAGTCCCCAAACCATTACAGCAAGTAATCTTTCCCACTATATTGATCATGCTGGATTCTGTGCTTAAATAACTGTACTAGAGAAAAGAAATAATAGCCTAATAAAACATGCCAGGATGCACACTAACTGTGCTTGGAGACTGAATCTTAATGACTCAAAATTCCAGCTGATTAGACAATTGTCTCTTGAATGTGCTTTTGTATATATCAGCAGCTGTGCCCAAACGTCTGCAAGAATGCTGTTGGTTGGAAGTCAGGGGCCTTTCATTAGTATAAAGTTGAATCCAACTTAAATCAGAGTAAAAAGCAGAGACTATATACGTATTAACATAATGAAATCAGAAATAGCTTGGTGAATGTAAGCATCTTTTTTTCCTACTGGGAGGGCAAGTAAGAAATCAGTGTCCCACCAAAAAGGCAACTGATGGGAGGGTGGAAGTGCCCATGTTCAGATCCCCATCATTTCCCACTGTTCCTGTTGAGGGAGAAGAGCAATTCCCATTCCCAGTGGAATAGCAAATGATCTGGGAAAAGTGAAAAATCTCAAGGAGGAGAATGGCAATATCTCCCAAATGGTTGGGCATTTGGGGTGGCGGCAGGTGAGAGGTGGTTGTGGGTAGGGGGAAGGAGAGGGAACTGAGGTCCGTGAAGACAGTAGATGTCAAGGAAACCATGAAGTCTCTGTCTGGGACTCCCCTTTGGGCAAAAGAAAATTTTAAATTTTAAAATTACTTCATTCTGTCTGTGTTCTCCACCCTCCCCTCCATTTATTTCTGAAATACAGTAGAGCTATCAATATTCAATTAGAAGGGAGTTTTCTCTGCTCTCTAATAGGCACAAAGACATATCTGAATAAATGTCTGATTTAGGACTGCTGAGAAGTAGTCCATCCATTTGGGATTTAAAACACTAATCTCCTTTATAAGGGTGATCTGTAACAGAAGAGAGGAGGTAGTAGTACTTTTTTTTTTTTTTTTTTTTTTTCACTCCCCACTGCNNNNTTTTTTTTTTTGCACAGCAGCCTAGCAGTAAAAGCCAGGCTTGTGGGATCTAAAAGAGTAAACAAGTGCAACCTGATTCTGTAGCCTAGAAAAAAGGCTACTTGCCAGTAGTGTGAATCCTATGTTTCTGCCATTCTTTAGTACTTGCTATGCATTTTCCATTTAGGATTACTCAAATGAATTGGATACACATTGGAAACACAGGAAGGAGAGCACAAAATTTAGGCAACTGTAGGAAGCCTGCATTTGGCTTGAAATAACTATGATAAATATAACATAATGAAGTGATAGTTTGATTACAGTTTAATGTTATTAAGTTATAGAATAACTATTGTGTTATTGAATATCTTAACAATTAGGAGTTTAAGAAATATTAAATATATTAATTCATTTTTCATTAATTGTATAGAACAAATGAATTTATTTTAATTTTATCCTTAACAACTATACAATGAATTAAACAAATTCATTTTCTATTGTGAATGAATACTATAAAAAAGAAAAATCTCTTTATTGTATAGATTTTTCTCCACTTGCTTTAATCACTAATTTGACAATCTATTTAATATGATTAAATATATGGAACAAAATCTTCTGAATTGAAAGCAGCATGCCTTTCACCCTTTTGTTTAATTTCTGTGTGCGGCACTGAGTTGAGCTAATAAGATTACAGTAATATAGGCAGAGATAAAAAAAAAGCTGAACAAGCAAAATTCAAAGTAAAAATGGTGTTGGATGTTGGTGATGGAACGGCATTAGCACGTAGTGATGGGGATGACAAAATAACAATACCTCACATTTTAATGGCTATCATAAAAGGATCTGAAATAATTTTTCAAATTTTAGCAAAGTAAGCCTTACGATTGAATATTTTCTTGAGAGAAAGAAGATAACTAAATAAAACCGAAAAACAAACCCTGAAACAGTTAACCACCACCGTGATCGTATTTTGGCAAAGGTGGGTTTTCCTTTTCTGAAGGTAGCACAAGAGCTCCTGCTCTCACTCCTGGACCATGCAGCATTTGAACAAGAACTTACCATAGATTTCTACTGTTTGTGAAATTTCTGTAAGTAGAAAATATTACTTTAAATGCATAGATATTTGCATACTTGTCATCCCCCGTGTACTGCTGGTTGAGTATGGCCAAGTCAAAAAAGCTACATACGACAGAAAGATATAACATTTGAAACTAGTTTTGCAACATTTAACTTTCCAAACTTTACATCCTTTATCTTGGAATGCTCATAGCAGCATAAAATTCAAGAAATAAAGGAATCATCCTGTGTACAAGGCTGTGTAATTTTTATTTTATACCACATTCACAGCTATTGCAACCTGTCAGTTTAGGACTATTCTTCAACTATTCTTTTTTTTCAGTATTGACATGAAGTTATTATTGTCAATGTATCTAAATAGAACAGTATTTGTAAATAACAGAATTCCTATCAGGGTGTGCAGCTTCTTTCTTTTCATTAGCAGTGTCTCCTAATGGATGTAGCTCAGCTCAGGTTCTGCTCCTGTGTGTCTGTCATGTCATGCCAATGGATGTGGCTTTTCTTCCACTTTTTTTTTTCCCCTCTTTAGAACTTTCAATGCTGTTCTTAAAACATGCAGAAAATATCTGTGATGTTAATGTCACAGCTGGTGAGGTTTATTGTTGATTTTCTTTCTGAACCAAATAAACTTGCTCTTGAACTTCAGAGGAATGAAACTCTTTTCCAAAAAATTTAGCAATGCTTTTTAATTCTACTTCCTTCTATAACATCAGTGTCACACATTGCTTATGCAAGCAGCAAATAGAGAAATGCAATCTCTTCTGGCAAGTTTATGTATATGTTCAAGTTTCACTGTCTTCAGTACATCTTGAGGATGTGCTGCTTCAGTGCTATCTTGGTTAAAGATGATGTCCTGAAGCAGAGTTAGTCTCATTATTTCAGTAGAAAATCTAATCTAAACCCGATATATGAATCTTTAGGTTCTTATAGTGTTAAAATACTCAGTAATTCAATTTATTTAGTATAATAGTAAATCAAGGGGACAAGGATTATGTAGAGTACATATCAATCAGTGTTGGTATAACTTGCCTTTGCAGTTCTACTATTAAGACACAGCAATATCACACAATGGACTGTTAGAAGTACTGAGGTCTATGGTCATTTGCTCACATAATATCCAAAAAAATCAAAATCCTAAACCAAACTAAATACCCGAAGGCATATTTCCTAGCATGTGAAGCAGAGGAACTTCTGTCACACAATTTTTTTATTTTTTTTTTTTACTTTTTGAAGTAACTGTGAATTTGTTTATTTTAGCTGATACAGTTTAGCACTTTGAATTGAGGAAGTAGCTGAAAAGGGGTAGGCATCAGTATGCACTACCTACCTGATTTACTGTCAGTGCATTCTAATAAGCTTCTCTACAGAAAATACAAAATGGAAATGGCATGATATTATGACACAACTGTACTGCAGCTACATTAGCAGAGATTAATATGTGCAGAATAAGGTATAAAACCACACTTCAGTTTCACTTCCTTTGCTTTATTAATTTGAAATAAACTAGACTAGGATAAAGCCTCTTAGAACTTTGTAAGTTCATTAAAGATGTTCCAGCTTCCAAGCAAAGAGAAAACCTTACTTTCTTCTATTGCCTATAGGAATTTTTCCATTTGAAGTTAAGATTTTCAGGCTCTGTACTGCTGTCTCCTCTGTACAGAGCTATGGACACAAACCAAAAAAGTGAGAGGTAAAATATGGCTTGAGAAACTAACAGGTTTTTGTCTGTCTTTTCAGGCAGATTGATTCTTCTTTGTTGCAAAGACACCTTAAGAAAAAAACAGACTTACAGTTATAGGAAGGTCAATACTTGTCCTTACTGGCAAATGGTACACTCTGGAGTCAGAATTTATTCAGAAGAAAAACGGTTGCACATTACTGGGGAAGGGATGTGGGGGATGGAGATAACTCTCCTCATAAAGGTGGATCCTGAATTTCACCAAGGGCTTCTTTGGCCCTACATCTGTACTGCTAGTAAACATTGTTGACTCATTGTTGACTGTATATATGGTCACATATATATATCTGGAGTTTAATTAGACTGATTAAGTTTTAGATTTAGGGGCTTGGTGGGCTAGTTGTCTGGAGCAGAAACTTAGTCTGGTAACATAGAAGCAAGGGCTTTTTATTTTAATTTTGTGTTTTTACTTTAAGATTTTAATCAACTGTTCATCGCTGCAGCTACTGACAATGGAGCAGTGACTATTGAAAGGGAGGGTTATATTTCAGTGACACCTAGTAATTCCAGAAGGGTGAGCACCACCAACCTTTTTGAAAATAAAGGTAGGATCACCAAATATGATACAGTTGCATGGTCTTCCTTCATTTGAACTAATCCTCCAGAGATTTTTACAGCTGAACTACCTGAATCTGCTTTTCTGCCTCATTTCTATTGTTTTTCTTTTCCTTCAGTCCAATTTTGTAAAACATAACCAGTTTGTCTTTGCTAAGCAGCAGAAATGAACCACAGAATTAAACAAAGCACAGGCAGACCTGTTGAGGTGTCAGCAGTGGTATCTGGTGAGTCTGATGTGTCCACAAATGTACAGAATTGGAAACCAAAGTGGTTTTATCTGGTAGCAGAAAAAAGGCTTTAATTGGGGGGAATCATGATCTGCTAACAGATAAAAATACAGTGGTGGTGGAAGGAAGAAACAGCTGATCAGCAAGCACAATGAAGATATCTCTTCCATTAAATTTAGAAGCAGATTGGTACTTGCTATTCATTATAAACTGTTTTGGAACTTGGGGGGAAAAATAAAGAAATTTAGCAGATGTAGTCACTATTTCATAGAGTGCTGGAGGCACAGACAGAATGATTACAGCTGTGTGAGAAAGGCTGCTCTTAGTTTTCAAGGAAAATGAAAACAACATAAAAGATGGCAGACAGATGAAAGTGGCATAGTATGTAATGGACCTAAGTTCCTGAGATATTTCAGTGCAATAACAATATAAACCTTCTTTGGTATTTATTCTGCAATTGGCTAGCATTCAAAAAATGAAAAATGTATTAACTTCTGTCTGTTATAGTGTGTACTGATTGCCAGTGATGCACAACAAATATTTTGTGTTCATCTTATAAGCATAGTTGTTGATTAATCTCTCTTCTCAAACATTCACGGCACATTTACTTGTATATTATACTTGTATATTGTGAAATAGAAAATCTTTTCCTTGACTTTCCTATTAAAAGTATCAGTAGTCCATGTGCAAACCTTGCTGATGTAAAAGATTTTTTTTTTTTTAATTTTTTTTTACTTATGGGTGTGATTGCAATGTAGCCTTGGAAGGGAGCAAGAGCAACAGCCTCCATGTAAATGCAGCTCCTGAGAGAAAGAGTGTGATTTCGTCCAGCTCTTTCTTGAACAGCTTCATGGCCGGTCGCAGCTGCTCAAGCAGCTCTCGCTCCCCAGGGAACTGGCCTTGGGCACAGGCAGCTAAACTCCTGGGGTGGGGGAGACACTCTGACACTCACATCCTTGAATCAGAAGCACCACATTAAGGACCTGATGTTTTCTTAAACAAATTTTTCAGTGTCTACCTTGAGACATGTTTTTTCTGGCTTTCCTAACTAGTTTGTCTCCTAACTGTTTGTCCGTTTGCTGTGATGTTGTGATCCAATCAGTTTATTTTACAAGTTTTTAAGAAGGACATTAGCATAGGTGGATGCATTCTTTATACATGCTTTTCCTGAGTCTCTAAAAGTAGGCTTTAGATGCCAGATATATAATTACCTACTACTGAAATAAAGTATTGCTTATAAATATCCTAGAGGGGTTTCATTGAAGGACAGGAGCAGAGAAAGAAATAGAAAGGGTCTACATAGGTTATCTAAGCAGGTCTGTTTAAAGGGTGTAAAAATTTACGTTTCTTTAATAGTTTGGTTTTTTTCTGTGTCTTGAGTCTAACTGACTTAGCAGCTTGTTAACATACATTTCTTTTTGTTGTTTTTCTTAAACAAAAACAAAATCTATACAAACTTTCCCTCACTCATCATCCTAAAGATGATGTTTTCAAACTTTAAACTTCTAAATTCTAATACTAGGTTACAGTGTTATGAATTAAGGGTATTAGTAATTTTGGCCAAGGGCAAAAGGCTGGTTTTAACAAAGTAGGTCTTAAAAATATGAAAATCCAATATCTTCCAAATGAAATCACCAACTTATAGTTCAACTAGTGAACTATATAGGATAGGGATTGATATACGTTTATACATGCTGGTACATGCAGTGTCTGGGTTTTCTGAAGTATATTTCATGCTATATTTACATACTGGAGCAGTGTCTGTTTAAAGATTGACTTTTCAAAATGTTAAAATTCAAACACTTGCACAGAAATGTTATTCGAATTGTATAGGGCAAGAAAAAGATAAACAACAAAAAAACTCCAAATTTGAACCAAGAAATTACTAAGACAAAGCATCCTTTAATAAAAAATAACACGCAATAACTTGAAAAGCTTTTCTTAGTATTAGTCATTCACTTACTGCTGGTTTTGTGTCCTTTTGTATATCAGGTCATGATTCTGGCTGGAAAATTATTTTCAACATTTATTTTACTGCTGGGCAGTTGATAGCTCAGGGCACAAAATGAAAATAATGATAAGGTGAAAGCTAAACTCTCACTCAAAGTGTGAGTCACTTTTGAACTAGAAAGAGTATACTGTGCCAAATCACTAGGGTCACTGGCCACCAATTGCTTCATACAGCAATGTGCAGGTATGCCTGGAACGATATACCTAGCTTCAATTTCTTTATTCTTTACAAAGCATCTCTTGATGGTTTTCGAAGTACTGCAGATACCCCTAAAACATTAGGCAATTATCGCCTGTGGTGAGTGGTGGTACCTGCTGCTTCTTTTTCTTGCTTCAGGAAAGCTGTATCGCACAGATGATTGAACCAAGACCACGGATAGGGCTGCAGCTGGGGTCTGACATCTGGATATGGTACTCTGAGAGTGGCCACGGCCCTTTTCCTCTTCCCACATGTGGGCTAAAATTGCCTTTCCTGTCAAATATGGTCTGAGGACTTCTACTCACCCTTACTTCTTGTCAGAACAGGACACACTCTGCAAAATACCGATTTAACCACCAGAAAGCTTGGAAATGCAAAAGTGAGCTGAACACCAGCTACACCTCTCTCTCTACACCTCCTCTATGTCTAGAGTATATTCATTTTGCTTTCACTGGAGATTGATGGTTCCAGAGAGGCTGAGGTTCTAGGCACTATTCCTTAAGTTCTGTGTCTTGCTTTTTTGAAACTTGCCTTTTGCTGATAGGTGTTCCTGAAGAGTATAAAAACACCTTAGTTTTGTGTCAGCCCATCTTTTTATTCCTAACCTCCTTCAGAAACACCCTGTGTCAGTAGTACCTTGGAAAAAACATGATATCTTGACATTTATTTTTTAAGAAATTAAATGCTTTTTAAACTTATTGGTCCATAGAGAATGTCTTTCCAAGTAATCTAGTATGTACTGGGGTTTGGGATGGGGAGAGATTATTGTATTTGTTCAAACCATTTAACTATTTTTGCATTTTTTCTCCATCTACACTAAAAAGCTTTATGGTTCTTAACTCATTAATACCACCGAGATGCTTCTTTGGGGATCAGAAATTCCCTCACTCTGCTAAATGGGAACCTCAGTTCAACAAGTAAGGCAGCAAGTATTGCTTAACCTTTACTGCAGTTGCATTCCCTTTCCCCCAAAACAATTAAAAGTGAAAGAAAACAACCTTCCGGCAGTGAAGGAGAGAGAGAGCCACTGCATTCTGTTAGCTTGCAACTCAGAGCAGGTATCATGTCTCCCTTTTGGTATGCTAGACAGTGTAATTCATTAGGAAGAAAAAATGTACTAGACTTGAATCACCAAGAGAATTTACTGGCTGGCTCAACACCATGTGATATAAACTTAACTTCTTCCTACAGCCAGGGTCCAAATCAGAAAATTTAAGGAATACCTTTCAGAGGTACTAATACTATGAACAAGTCCTGTATCCTTAAGTTAAGAAGTGAAAATCATGATGAATGATAAGACACATTAAAACACAAAGCTGGACTAAACTGTGGTTTTGTGCTACTGCGTGCAAGCACACAGGCTGTATTTCTCATTGAATCCTACACAGTAAGGAATGCTGCTGATGCTTGGTTGCTGCTTTTCTTTGCATACATCTGGTCTGACAGCGGGTTTTGACTTTGTCTTGCAATATCTTTGTGCTGGCTATGTCAGTTAAAACCCACCCAGGATTTGTTTCCTTGCTTGCCTGCTCTTTCACCATTAGAGTCTGGCTTTTGTCCTTCTGAGCCTGCACAGGATTGCTAGTCTTGAACTACAGCCATGAGATCAGTACTCAAAAGTGAAATGAGTGCTGTCTGCAAAGTATCTTGAGGACAAAGACTCCGCTTTCTTTTTTGTTGTTGGTTTTGTCAAATTATTTTTTCGTTTGTCTTAACAAGCTGTGAAAGCTCACACAGTATCAGAGAAGCACCAAAGGAAGTGCAGAAGGGACAACATGCTAGGGACAGAGCAACAAAATATCAAACCTGTTCAGGCAGCCTTGAAACAGCCTAATTATTCTCCAGTGTACCATGGAGTTGCTTCAGTGAAAGACAGTGGGTGTTATTGTCACAAAGAAAGATCTCTAAGACTAAGTTTGAAAATAAACATTACCAAAACAAGCATCAGTTGCAGTGAGGGAATGGACTGAAGTCATGGCACACTCTTGGGGTACCTCAGCTGAAATACAATTTCCTGAAAACTAAGGGGAAGGGGGTGCTGAAATGTATTTGCTTTTGAATAATAAACAAGAAAAAATGTTATTAAAAATTTAATATTATTTTTATGAGAGGAGGATGTTAATGAAATGCTAAGGGTATGGCTGGCTGTCTCATACAATATTGCTCATGACTAATTGAACTCTACCTAAAAACTACTTACTAAATTTTTTCCATATAACTGTTTTGTCTAATTAGAGTGAGTTCAGAAAAGAACAGCGTAATTGGAAATCTAGGGAAATTGCTTCTGAGAAGATTAGAGAAATTAAAATTCATAGCCTGGTGCACAGATGATTATTGGGGGGAAATGATTCCTGAGGTATTAATGGCAGCAAAAATATTCTTTGTCTTAAAAAAGGCTGAAAATGGCTTTAAAATGGTTTAAAAATCCAGCCACCTCCAAATCGTGTTGTTTTAACAGGAGGAAGATATGCAGGTGTCTCATTTGTGGAATTTGGGTATTGCCATGTACATGTCAAGAAGCATGTGAAAAAGAACCTCTCATGACTCGCAAACCTGCTGTGCATAATGGAATATCTGCTTATCTAAGCTGTAAGCATAGATAATACAGAGGCTGTGGTAAACCCTGCAAAGCTACTAAAGAAGAAAAAATTTGATCCCTGCTGTAGCATAACACAATCAAATGTGGTGTCTAAAGTTTTGTTGGATGTTCAAGATGGTGTGCTTCTGTATTTTGTTGCTTCCCTCATTTCAACCTCATGATGCTGCAGTTAGTTGGACATTATAACGCTCCCTCAGGGAAGAGCTGTAACCTTCCTTTTACTTACATATATGATAACAAGGCGTTGTAAGCTCATCACTCCCTTCAGGGTTTGGTTTTATACTGCTGCTGCTTTCCAGAGTGCTAGAACAGCAAAACTGCTGGAACAGGTAATTTTTCATTGTGTTGTATGGATCCTGAAATATCACTACATTGGGTTCCTATGTTGGGACAGGGCTGTAAGCTGAGAAAAAAAAAAAAAGGATTAGGAGCTGAGAAACATCAAGTTATCCTATTCCTTCCAACCACTTCCCATGTGTTTTTTCCCCTCTCTCTTTTGTGAAAGAATGAGAGTCTAGCTCATAAAAACTTTAAATTTCCTGAAGTATTAGTACTCTGCCTTATACTTTTGATGGGGGAATTGGAAGGCTTTAGAAGCCTCTGAGATTCCCGACAGAGTGAAAGCTCTGAATAAAAAAAATAAAATAAAAAAAAAAAGAAAAAAAAGAAAAAGCTCCTTTTCCTTTCAGTGGAGGGATTATATGCATTTATATCCCTGTATCCTTTGTTCATTTCCCTTTGTTGCTACTCCTAACATTTCTCAGCAGTAAACCCATTCATTCTGGGTGAATTTCAGGCCATACACTGAAGAAAAAAAAAAAAGTCTTCAGTGTCCAGAAGCAAGAAGAGGTCTGGCTCTAAAAGGTTTATTTTCAAGTGTACTGGAATTAGATTTAACCCTAAAATTATCACCCATAAAAACTAATCAAATTGTATAATATGAAAAAGTAGATCACCTGAAAAAGGTTCTGCTCAGGAAAGAAAGTTCTAAAATGTAATGGGAAGGGATGTAAATCACCAGATCACAGAATGGCTGAGGTAGGA